>JAOXYA010145701.1:0-10021 GCA_028565675.1 Sorex palustris | reverse complement strand
CAGTATCAGACCTGAATCCATTAGGTACATGGAGGAAAATGTAGGCAGAACCCTCCATGACATTGAAGCTAAAGGCAACTTTAAGGATGAAACACCTCTGACCATGCAAGTGGAAACAAAATAAACAAATGGGACTACATTAAACTAATATGCTTCTGCACCTCAAAAGAAACAGTAACCAAGAAACAAAGACAGCCCAGGGAATAGGAAGAATTATTTACCCATATCCATTTGATAATTACTTTGATATATTTTATATATCAAAGATATATAAGGCACTTAGAACTTTACAAGAAAAAAATCCAACCCCATCAAAAACTGGGAAGAAGAAATGAATAGAAACTTCCTCAAAGAAGAAATACAAATGGCCAAAAGACATGAAAAAATGCTCTACATCACTGATCATCAGGGAGATGCAAATCAAAACAACAATGAGATATCATTTCACACCACAGAGACTGGCACACATCAAAAAGAACAAGAACAACCAGTGCTGGTATGGATGCAGGGAGAAAGGGACTCTCATTCATTGTTCGTAGGAATTCCGATTGACCCAGCCTTTTTGTAAAACAATATGGCCATTCCTTAAAAAACTAAAAATTGAGTTTCCATATGACCCAACAATACCACTTCTGGGAATATACCCTGGGAGCCCAAATACATATGGCAGAAATGCCATCTGCACTTTATGCTTGTTGCTACACTATTCACAATAGCCAGAATCTGGAAACAACTTGAGTGTCTGAAAACAGACAACTGCATAAAGAGACTGTGGTACATCTACACAATGGAACACGATGCAATTACCAGGAAAAAACAAAGTCATAAAATTCGCTTATAAATGGATGAACATGGAGAGTATCATGCTGAGTGAAATGAGTCAAAAGGAAAGAGACAGGCATAGAATGATTGCACTTATCTGTGGGATATTTAAAAAGCGTAAGATGAGACTAATACCTATGGACAGCAAAAACAAAGGCCAGGAGCCTGGCACATGGTTGGAAGCTTGCCACAAGTGGAAGGGCAGGGGTCGAGGGCAATTAGGATAGAGAAGGGACCACTATGACAATGATAGTTGGAAATGATCATTTCAAACAAGAACTGAGTGCTGAAAGTAGGTTAAGGAATATAAACGATAAGCTTTCAGTACCTATATTGCAAACCATAATGCCCAGAAAGAGAGAGAAAGAAGAAAAGCGCCTGCCATAGAGGCAGGCTGCGGCAGGGGGTAAGGTATGGGGAAGGAGGTGGGGAAGGTGGTGGGAGAGAAACTGGGGACATTGATGTGGAAAATGTACACTGTGAAGGGGTGGGTGCTGGGACATTGTATGACTTGAAACCCTATCATGAACAAACGTTGTAACTGTGTATTTCACAGTGGTTCAATTTTTTAAGTCTAAATAAAGACTTAGAAGACCAGATTTCATAGGCATTCAGCAGGGAAAAAATCTGGTTTTGTCCACCTAAAGTCATCTTCATCCTATCAAAGACAAGAATGTGGTACCTGCACCAGACAGTCTCATCTGGGGCACCCCCGAGGGGAGTGGGAGAGCCCACCATCCATCCAAACAGAGCCCCAGAGACTGAAAACCTCCACACTCCACAATCGCACCATGCCCAAGGCCAAATTCCACCACTGGGTCGAGCCTCATCCAGAAATTGATCTGTTGGAAAAGTCAGGTATGCAGGTTTTGTGACTAAAATCTCCAGCTCTCATGAAGTCATCGCATGGGTGGGCTACCTCCCCCAATTCCCTATTCTTCCCAGAGCCTGGCAGTCATACCCATGAACTGCCTCTGGCACCAAATAAGCTCATTAATCGGCCACGATCCAGAAACTCATAAATAAATCTCGAAAGATATCAACAAGCTACAAAGATGCTCCCGGACCCCAAAGTCACCATCCAGTTAAAAATTTAACTCCAATTATATCACCCCATTCAAAGTTTTAGAATACCTGGAGCATTTGAGGCCCCACATCTCAAACTCTACACCACTGATATACCAGGAGTAGGACACCACACTGGATGGGATGTAAAGTAAAAGGCAACCAATCTCGATTAAGAAAATATTAACACACAAGTCTTAACCTGTAGCAATATGTTAGTAATCTCTTATATAAGGGCTTAATGACTCCATAGTGAGATACAACAATCTCCACACACTTTCTTCTAAGGAAACCTTTTATGATCATTTTTAGCAAATTATTCATAACAGGCAATATAAAATAAATTATCTAGGGCCTACTATTGGGGTAGGCTTGAGTGGTGATCGGGAAAATTGAAAATAATGGTAGTGTGGAGGTACAATGGCAGTGGGATTGGTGTTGGAATATTGAATGTAATGAATCATCATGAACAACTTTATAAAAATAAATAAATAAAGACAATGAAGGATGAGTATTCAGTTTAATTCAAAACAAGTGAAGGAGAAGTACTTGCTCAGACAAAAAAAAAACAAAGGAGTGGCTGGAGCGATAGCACAGCAGGTAGGGCAGTTGCCTTGCATGTTGCAAACCTGGGTTCGAGTCCCAGCTTCCCATATGGTCGCCCCCAGCACTGTAATTCCTGAGTGCAGAGCCAGGAATAACCCCTGAGCATTGCCAGGTGTGACCCAAAAAGGAAAAAAAAATGTCTTATTACAGCTGCCTTTCAAGAAAGGCTCCAGGTTCTCAAGCGAGAATAAAAAGGAGACAGAGCCCAGGGACAAGGGAGGGACTATGGGGAAGGATCACTGAAGACAGACAATCCTGGAAACCAGCCCGCAGCCCGTCCTCCCAGGAAATCCTCCTGCCCTTCCCAGCACTGCCTGCTGGGCCTTGCAGCCTGCCTGGGGACCCAGCCTGGAATGGCCTGTGCTCTGTCCTCACAGGCTGCAGCTGCATGCTCAGAGATGAGCCCAAGGGGTGCTTAATAAAAGAATAAATGAGCAGAGGACTAAGTGAGAGAAAAAATGATGGATGGGAATGAATGAATAATTGAGTGAATGACTGGGAGGGCCGATGAGTGGGGTTCGTAACTGAATAGGTGGATCGATGAGTAACTTAATAGGCAGGTGAGTAAGTGAATGAATGAGTGAGATAGGTGGATGGAGGGAAGTATTAAATAAGTCAGGAATGAGTGAGGAAACGAATGGATGAATTGGTCAGTGAGTGAGTCAATGAATGGATGTATAAGCAAATGGACATGAGTAGATGAGTGAATAAATAAGTGGGTGAATGCATAAATGAATGAATGAATGAATGAGGAGAGGGATGGGTGAGTAAGTCAATTGATGAATGGATGGGTAGGTGAATGAGTGATTGAATTGTAAGGATGGATAAAATAAATAAATCAATGATTGAGTGAATGAATGAATGAGTGAATTAATGAGGAAATGAATGGTGGGTGGGAGAGTGAATGGATGAATGACAGAGCTCTCACCCAAGGCCAGATGGTGGTTAAATAGCAACATCTCTTTATTAGCAGTTCAACAGCAGACCCCAGAGCCGGACGCCAGAGTGAGGGCAATCTGGTGGTTCTCTTGGCCTGGCTGGGATCACTCCTCAGGTCAAGGGGACATGGATTTTGCTCTGACTCAGGTTGATCCTTGACCCTGAAAGCCGCTACCCTGGAAAACAGAGAAATGCCCGCAGGCTGGCAGGAGGCAGACTCTGGCTCCCAGACAGAGCATCCCAGGGTGAGGCTTGGGACAGGACCCCAGCTCCAGCAGGGGAGAAGGGTCAGCAGAGACTAAGAGGTTCTCTGCTTCTCCACCTCCCAAGCCCTGCTAGCCCTTTCCTGGCAGCAACCCTGGGCTGTGCCACAGTTTGGTAAAGTCCAGCGTGGTGGCTTCTTGGCCCCAGGCAATATCCTTAGTGAGGGGACACTGCAGTGAGTGACCTGCTTCAGGGGAGCGTCTGTTTCTGGGCACCCAGGTTTCTGGGCACCCCCGGGCCCTCCTCTGCAAACCTCCTGGGCCCAAGATAAACCTGTGGCCAGTAAGTGCTCTCTGAGCACTGACCCCCTCTGGGCCACCTGCCCACCCAGTAGGCTCCAGGGTGCAACAAGACTCCTTGCTCTTTGCACCTGGCATCGCAGTTCCTGAGTGACAAGCTGGTGCCCTTGCCTGAGCCTTGCAGATGGTGACCCAGCAGCAGGCCAGGGGCAGGTCACCCCCTGTGCTGACTCCAGTGCCCTGTGCGCTGAGGCACTGGCCATAGAAACAAGGTGCCCAGGCCTGGCCACGCACACACTGACAGCCAGCTGTGTGTGAAACACAGCACAGGCTCGGCCCTGCCTTCGGGAAGTGTCCAACAGGCCGCCGGGAGGGCAGCAACTGCACCACCGGCCACAGCCCTACCCAGGGGACAGGCCCCCTTGCTGGGTGCTCGCGCCACTGCCCGGTCCTCCTGCTCCTCACCTTTCCACTTTCAGCACCCGGGGTAACAATCCGGGCAAGAGCAGCAATCGAAGCTTTCGGAGGATTCGTCTGAAAGTTGGCAGAGGCTGTGGGGACAGGAGAGGGGGTGATGGGGGCGCAGAAGAGGGGCATGGGGTAGGGCTGAGGGTGGAGCGGAAGTCCCACACCCTCCAGCCCCCGCCAGCTGCCCAGTCTTCAGCAGGAATGCAAACCATCCACTTGCTTACCTGCGTCTCACCTGCTGGATCCGCTCGCGAATCACCTCCTCTCTTGCCTCGCTGGGCACTTGGAAGACGCGGGTGTGGCTACAAGACAGCAGACATCGGGGTTACTGGTATTCCTTATTTTCATTCTCCCCACTCAGATACGTGGGGAGAACCGTGAGGTACTGGAATCCGACCCAGGGCCTCTGGCATGCAAGTCATCTCCTCCAACGCTTGTGTCCCACATCCCTTCTTCCTAAGTCCCTCCACCAGCCTCCGGGGCTGCAATCTCAGAACAGACCTCACCCCACATGTCTGAGGAGGGCCTTCACCCTTCTAGCACCAGGAACACAAAAGTTTGCTGTTTTTATTTACACTAAATAAATGTCCCGTAGCCTGCAAACATCTGGGTGGATGGAGGATGCAGAGGATCAACCTTCCCTCCAATTACACAGCAGCTCAGTGGTCTTGGAAGAGCTGGGTTCATTCGGCCAGATGGTCCTAAAGATGCTTTGGAGATTGTATTAGAACATTCTGCCTGGGGGGCTGGAGTGATAACACAGCAGGTAAGGCATTTGCCTTGCAGCTGACCCGGGTTTGATTCCCAGCATCCCACATGGTCCCCCGAGCACCACCAGGAGTAATTCCTGAGAGTGCTTGAGTCAGGAGTAACCCCTGTGCATCACCGGGTGTGACCCAAAGAGAAAAGAATGTTCTGCCTCAGTGAGGCAGGTTGCCAGCCTCTCTTGGCTGCTGGGGGGGTTTTCTCTAGGCACCATAATGATTTTGGTTTTTCCCTCAGTATATCTGTACTCCCCAACTCTGTGGCCCACTCAATAAACCCTCCATCTCCAGGATATGTCCCCAAATAAGAACATGCACCCTGAGTCTCTGAAGAGGAGGGAGGAGGGGCTGGGAGGAAGAGGAGGCCCAAGCTCAGGTGATGAGATGACTCAGAGATGAGGTGCCTCAGAGATGAGATGCATCAGTTGCCAGGTGTTAAACGGTCCCCATCTGACTCCAACATAACCAAGCCAACGTCCTGCTGGAAACCTTAGCAACACCTGGGTCCCCATGTCGGACACCTGAACTTGACCACATCCAGAGCCCACTCACCTCTGACACCCCCCCTTTCCTGGTGCCTCTACTTCCCACTTCTCTCCTAGAGACCATGCAAGCAGTAGATGCTAGGGTGCATGTACTTGGCAATGCACAGACAGGGTTCCTGCTGCAGGGAACAAGTGCTGTGTGCCAAGCGAAGGTTATAGATGGTCTGGGTACTGGGCATGGGGTGGGGACAGAGAGCCAGGCTGAGTTTATCAGCTCAGAGATAGCCATAGAAAATCCAGGAAGGCTTGAACAACATGGTACTAGAATAAAGACAGACTCTCAGACCAGTGGAATAGAATTGAAAATCCAGGGGCCGAGTCTCAGGTATATGGTCAGTTAATCTTCAATAAAGAAGCATAACATAGGAAGTGGAGCAAGAAAGCTTCTCCGACAAGTGGTGTTAGGAAAACTGGTCAGCCACAAGCAAAAAATGAGCTCAGACCCCATGCACAAATGTCAAATAAAAATGAATTAAAGAATTCTATATCAGGCTTGAATCCACAAGTTACCTCGAGAAAAACATAGAATTCTCTTGATATTTAAGCTAAGGACATCTTTAGGGATGCAATGCCATTGGCCAAGATGTAGGAGCAAAGATAAATAAATGGTACTGCATTAAATTATGAAGTTTCTGCACCTCAAAGGCAATGATGACCAGAATACAAAGATAGCCCCACAGGCTGGGAGAAACTACTTATCCATCACTCACCTGATAAAGGGCAAACCTTATAAGAAAAAAATCCAACCCCATCAAATATGGGGAGAAGAGAGGAGCAGAAACTTCCTCAAAGAAAAAATACAAATGACCAAAAGGCATGTGAAAAATGCTTAACAGCAATTATCATCAGGAAGGTGCAAATCAAAACATCTCACACCACAGAGACTGACATCAAAAAGTAAAACCACCAGTGTTGACATGGACATGGGAAAAAGGGACCCTCATTTACTGCTAGTGGGAATGTCGGCTGATATTGTCTAATAAGGACATTCCCCCAAAATCTAGGAATTCAGCTTCCATAGAATCCAGCAATTCCAATCTGTGGAATATACCCCAAGAACCCAAAAGCACAGTGCAGAAAAGGCATCTGCAGTCCTGTGTTTATTGCAGCACTATTCACAATAGCCAAAATCTGGAAACTGCTCATGTGCCTGAGAGCAAATGACAGGATAAAGAAACTATGGTACATCTATGCAGTAGAATACTACTAGGCCATAAGAAAGGATGAAGTCATGCAATTTGCTACTACATGTATGGACCTGGAGAGTATCATGCTAAGTGACATGAGTCATAAAGACAGGGACAGACATATAATGATTCCTCATTTGCAGAATATAAAGAAACGTAGTAGAATAACAAATGCCCAAAGGCAGTAGAAATGGTATTTAATACAGTTCTTCAGCATGCAGCTTGGATAGGACAGGGAAGGGAACGGGATGAAAAAGGTGAAGGGGGAAAGTGCCTGCCATAAAGGCAGAATGAGGGGCATGAGGGAGACTGGTGACGCTGGTGAAGGGGAGTGGACATTGGTGAAGGGATTGGTGCTGCACACAAGAGAGGCCATACATAAGGAGCTTTGTAACTTTCTCATTGGTGGTGATTCAATGATAAGAAAGAAAGTCCAGGGTGGAAAACCTGAGAAGTGTCATTTTCCAATTCCACACATCTCCAAAGCATTAACCTGAGCATGCTACAGCTGACCCATGTTCGGGATATCAGAAGCCCATGTTCCTATTATCCAACCCAAGCCACGTGTGGTTCCCCAGCACAGTCAAGGACTGGGTTGGATGAGTCAGAATTCCCCAAATCCAAAACCTTTCCTGGAGATAAGGAAAAGAAAAGAGAAGTCTTGCCTTTTGCCATAAACCAAAGAACTTGGAGCAGGGCACAGCAAGTGAAAGGAGAAAGACATATATTGGTGACCTCTCCCTGAGGCGGGATACAAAGAAGAAAAACAGTTGGAACAATGTCCTCTGAACACAGATTCTGAGATTCTGAATACTGAACTGAGGGGACATCAGGAGAGGGACCTACTGACTGTGCTGAAGAGACATGAGCATTTTGGTGGTGAGTGTGGCAGGGTAATACTGTACTTCTTAAAAAAATACACATCACCATTCAGAGGCTGCCGCCTCACCCTTAGGAGAACATGGCACCCTTAGGAGAGCCTAGCACCCTCACCTTGGGCTCCGAGCACCTCCTCAGCCTGCATGCACAGGAGGCTCAGACTTTTGCACTATAAGAGTTTGTTCTCATTCCACCGCTGCAAGGGCAGCCACGTCTGAAGAAACCAAGTGTCAAAGTAACTGAAGTCAGTCGTGTTTGGAAGCATTCAAGAAACAGGAATCAAGCCCCACATTCCACATCCCAAAATCTTGTGTGTGTGTCTGTGATTAAATTCATATTTTGGTGATGGTGTTGGTGGTGCAGTAGTGCTTGCTGTTGTTTGGGAACATGGTTGCAATTGTGTCAACATTTGTGAGTTTGGTGTACAAAGACACTGCCCCTCACCACCACCAAACTGCCCCGGGCTCTCCACCACATTCTCACAGGGATTCTAGTTCACCTCTTCTTGCCCTGTGCGTGTTCCCTCACTACTTGGCAACCAGTTTTGTGATCTAAGGTCAAGGGTTTGTCATGTTCCACTCCTGTCCCTTATTTCATTTATATACCACTAACGAATGAGATTATCCATCATCTGTCCTTCACCAAAGCAGCGACAGTCTCTGAAGAGGCACGGCTGTGAGTCTTCAGCACCTCCCCCATGCCCTCAATGTGGCTCAGGACAAACGGGGTGTCTACCTCCATCTTATGAACTGGATCCTTGTTCTCTCCTCCAGAACCTCCTGGCTCGAGTTGGCTAAGAGATCGGCCTTTGAGAAACGGTGCTTCACCTAGGAAACCCAGGGGGGTTCCACATGATTCCTACCACCAGAACCCCAGGGTAACCCCAGCTCAGCCCACTCGCCCAAGACCCCTTCCGGTTCTCTCTCCCGCAGACTGCCAAGAACATGGATCTCCCCAAGTTACCACATCTCGGGTCACGTGCACATCCTGGCCGTGGACGGAAGGGTTGATGGAGAGCTTCTCCTTGATGTCATGGCAGGCCTCGTCTTCAGTCTGAAACATGAGTGACCCCTCAGCGTGCCCTCCACAGTCCACCCCAGCCCCCCACCACGTCCTGTTTCCTTTCCTTCCTCTGCCTCAGGAAACTAGTGTTGCGTGTCCACCGCCTGAGGACCAGAGGCACTTTGAATACAGAGTTCAAAGACAGGCACCTCATATTCTCGGGACTTTGCTCTCAGCTGTCAAGGGTGGGGAACAGCCAGTATTGGTGGGGGTGTAAAAAGAAGCCCCTTTCACTGCTGAGAGGAAAATTGTCTGGCTCGGTCTCTGTAGAAAACAATATGGATATCCCCATAAAAGTAAAACTAGAACTTCCATATGCCCCAGTGACTCCACTTCCTGACATCTACTCCCAAAACACAAAACATCCCATTGAAAAGGTATTTGCACATCCACATTCATGGCAGCACAACAGCAGGTTATGGGAACAATCCGAAGGCCCGACTTAACTAATGCAACATGCAGAACATAGCATACTTTTAAAAATGCACACAGTTCATCTCAAAATAAAATTTGTGTATCCTGTGAAGAGGAAGGAAGGAAGGAAGGAAGGAAGGAAGGAAGGAAGGAAGGAAGGAAGGAAGGGAGGGGGAAGGGAGGAATGAAGGGATGGAGGGAGGAGGGAAGGAGGGAGGGAGGGAAGAGAGAAAGAAAGGAGAGAAAGAAAGAAGAGGAAGGAAGGAAGGAAGGAAGGAAGGAGATAAAGGAAAGAAGGAAGAAAGAGAGAGAAAGAAAGAAAAAAAGAAGACAAAGAAGATGAAGGAAGGAAGGAAAGAAGGAAGGAAGGAAGGAAGGAAGGAAGGAAGGAAGGAAGGAAGGAAGGAGATAAAGGAAAGAAGGAAGAAAGAGAGAGAAAGAAAGAAAAAAGGAAGACAAAGAAGATGAAGGAAGGAAGGAAGGAAGGAAGGAAGGAAGGAAGGAAGGAAGGAGATAAAGGAAAGAAGGAAGAAAGAGAGAAAGAAAGAAAAAAGAAGACAAAGAAGATGAAGGAAGGAAGGAAGGAAGAAGATAAAGGAAAGAAGGAAGAGAGAAAGAAAGAAAAAAGAAGACAAAGAAGATTAAGGAAGGAAGAAAGGAAGGAAAGAAGGAAGGAAGGAAGGAAGGAAGGAAGGAAGGAAGGAAGGAAGGAAGGAGATAGGAAGGAAGGAAGGAAGGAAGGAAGGAAGGAAGGAAGGAAGGAAGGA
>JAOXYA010145693.1:0-10021 GCA_028565675.1 Sorex palustris | reverse complement strand
ATGAAACCAGAATATATACTGGACACCATAAAATCCCTGCAGACACACACACACACACACACACACACAGAGAGAGAGAGAGAGAGAGAGAGAGAGAGAGAGAGAGACACAGGTAGGGGAGCGGGGTATGGAAACTTGGGACATTGGTAGTGGGTGTTGACCATTGCATGCCTGAAACCCAATCAAGAACAACTTTGTAACTGTATCCCATGGTGATTCAATTAAAAATATCTAAAAAATAAAACCCCTGCTCCTGAAAGAGCCACCATGTTGTGAAGGTGAACATGCAAGCTGGGGAAGAGGGGTTCTCCTGGGGGGTACCCCAACTGTTGCCTCTAGAACCAGTGCCCACCAGCAAGATGGTCCGCATGGGAGATGCGCCTACCTCAGTTCTATAAGTCTGATGCTACTCGGCTCTGAGGATGGGTTCAGTGGAAGGCATGAAGCCACATCAGAGGACTCTAACACATGCCCCAACATCATGCAGTGAATCGCTCTGGGCAGTGTGACCATGCCAGTCTCACTGGTAGGAGCTGGGAAGGAAAGAGAAACTTTATTTTTCCTAAAATGCTTGTTAACTTCCCATCTGGCTCCGGTAGAGAATTCATGGCCTTGGTTTCTACACATTCACAAGTCTTGAACACACAGGGAAAAAGAACTCAAAGCGAAAGCACAGTCCAAAGCAGTTGACTGGTGTGCAGCATTGCCGAATGTTCTGGGCGCAGGTTAAGTGTGTGTGTGTGTGTGTGTGTGTGTGCGTGTGTATGTGTGTGTGTGTGTGTGTGTGTGTGTGTGTGTGTGTTTAAAATAAGAATTGGACCTATTAAAGGCATCCACCAACTCTGACCTGGTAAACATGATGGCCACACCCTAACTGAGGAGGCGTCTGCTCCCAGACCAGTGCTCCCCTTCCAGGACTCCTCCCCGTGATTCTCCACATCAATCAATGGTTGCACTGAGAGCCCCGGGGGTTCCCCTCTGTAACTGCTGCTGCACCTCAGGACCACCCCACCCCAATACCCCTCCTCTGTGCTTTGAGATTCAACTTCTTTCTCGGTTCCTTGCTCATCTGAGCATATTCCAGACCCCATCTGGCTTCTCCCACCCCGCAGAGTCTTCTGGTGAAATGTCTGCGGGTTCTTCATGTCTGGAGACTGTGACGGGGCCGGCGTCCCCTCTCTCCTGGGCCCAGGAGCACGGCTCTGGGCGGTGTGAGTCACACTGCCCTAGGGATCTCCTCGCCACCTGCAGATGCTGTTACTGGCCCTTCAGACACAGATGCGTCCTGCTCCTATCACTATCCGCGCACTCCGTGTTGTTTTTCCCTTGAAACAGAACTCTCTGGCTGAGACCAATGTCTAGAAAGCAATTCTGATTTAGCGGGGCTCTGTTTTATGTCCAATTAAACAAACACCTTCCTATTAGCTTTCCGAGGGAGAGAACTGGTAGCCGCCGTGGTGGCCTGGGTCCCGGGGTGACACTTGCCGGGAAATGCGGAGACACACGTCCCCTTTCTCATGTTCCTGACATCTGCTGGGGAAACTCGGGCTGACCATGCAGAGGTACCCCACAAACCCAATGGAGGGGCATTCTTCCAAACAACTGACTCGTACTGGTCAGTTGTCACGAACGGCCAGGAAGGGAAGATTCGAGACCACAGTGGCTTAATGTGTGACATGCCGCCAGGTGCCCAGTCTGCATATTCGCGTCACTGCCATGTGGGGGTAACAGGACACGTGCCATCAGGGGAGCTCATCCCAGCACCGGTTAGTGACTGAGTCTGCGCGTGTGTGTGTGTGTGTGTGTGTGTGTGTGTGTGTTCGTGTGGTGACCGTATGTGGTCAGGGCTTTAATCTCTGTGTCAGCACACATGCAGATTCTTTCTCTGAGACTTGCAACTTTTCTCTGAGTCAGATATGCTATCAAAACAAAATGTTGAAATGAAAAAAATACCAAACATTTCTTTGAAAAGGAACGCAGTGCAGTGTTCTGAAGTTGACCAGGCCTGAAGAAAAGAAAGTACCATTCAGGTGTGGCAGAGAGCCGGGACACATGCAGCGGTCACTGCCATCTCCCAAGAAACCCCCATCCCTCAAACCCTACCCCAGGCTATCTTCTCAAGCTGGTCACGACCCGGAGTGCTTGTGGCTGGTTCTCCTGGGGTGCTGGCTATTTTTCTTTTTGAATTGAATCACGTGAGCTACAGCTACAAAGTGTTCATGTTTGAGTTTCAGTCATACAATGATTGAACACCCATCCCTCCACCGGTGCCCATTCTCCACCACCAATGTCCCCAGTATCCCACCCCACCACCCCTGGCTTCCCAATCCTCCCCCTACCTGAATGGCAGACAATTTCCCCCATATTCTGTCTGTCTCTACTTTTGGGCATCATGGTTTGCAATACAGTTACTGAGAGGCCGTCATGTACGGTCCTTTATCTACTTTCAGCACACATCTCCCATCCCAAGAAATCCCTCCAACCATCATTGACTTAGTGATCCCTTCTCTGTCCCAGCTGCCTTCTCCCCCAGCTCATAAGGCAGGCTTCCAACTATGGAGCAGTATTCCTGGCCCTTGTGTCTACTGTCCTTGGGTGTCAGTCTCATATTATGTTATTTTATACTCCACAATAGAGTGCAGTCCTTCTATGTCTGTCCCTCTCTTTCTGACTCGTTTCACTTAGCATGATACTCTCCATGGTCATCCACTTATAAGCAAATGTCATGACTTCATCTTTCCTAACAGGGTACTGGGTTTTTAGTGTCTGCAATAGCCAAAGGTCACCCAGGCGCTACCCAAGCACAGCTGTGCAGCTCAGAGCACTGTTTCTGAAGGCTAATGCCAGGCCAGAGCTTTCCTTCTGTATTGTGTTGAGTCTAATTGACAAGCTTTAGGAATGGACTAAACTACATGCTAAATCAACCGACTCTTCAATAGCTCTGAATGTCACCCTATATTGTTTTTCTCAAACTGCAAAGTATTTTAATGAAGAATAAAGAAGATAAATGCAATTTTACCAGATTTTAAAAATAAGACAAGGTAATCCCATCATTAAAAAATAAAACTATGGGGCATGGATTCTAAAAGATCAAGTCCATGCTGCACTTGGAGGTGACGTTCTGTGACTGCCCTACATGGGGTTTTGAGACATGTCTATACTAAATCCCATCTCAAAGACTGAGGGTTAAGAAAAAACACATTAATTTTCTTTCTTTTTTTTTGGCCACACCCAGTGATGCTCAGGGGTTACTCCTGGTTCTGCACTCAGGAATAACTCCTGGTAGTGCTTGGGGGACCACACGGGATGCTGGGAATCAAACCTGGGTCGACTGTGTGCAAGACAAATGCCCTATTCACTGTACTATCTCTCCGGCCCCCAAAACACATTAATTTTCACAGAACAGGTCTATCTGTCAATTTAATTAGTTTTAACATTTCCTTATGCCCATAAACTGCGAGACCAGAGTCAGAAGAAAACAGATAGAGTAGGAATAGGAATACCATTTAGGACTGATTTTTCATCTCTACATTCTGCGGCGACCAGATTCCAGGAGCCGCTCGAGTATGAGGAAGAGGCATCTGAGGTCTCCATAGCTGTGAAACTGGCATTTGATGCCAGAGTGAGTGAGCCAAGGTGCTAAAGACAAAACCTGGTGTGCCATGCTGATGCCACAGAGAGAGAGAATGGAGGGAGGCTGGGGGCACCTTGGCAGCAGAGCCTCGGGGTGGGGGTTTACCTCGAGCTGAGAGGCAAGAACTCCTGAAGAAGAGGAAGCAGACAGATGCAGCCAGGAGGAACCCAGGAGGGGTTGGTAAAGAAAGAGCCCCCTGCCCCATTTAAAACAGGCTGCCGAGAGCAGGAGCTTCCCAGGGGGCAGCTGAGTCCGGGCGACAGGACATAACCATGGGGTGTGTTTGGGAGGTCCTTGCAACGATCCAAGGCTCTCTTTGTAACCACGGTAACCTGGGAACAGAGACCACATATGCTTATGTCCTTTAGGTGGTCCAGACCCTGCTCTGCCAAAATGTTTTGAGGCTGAGCAACAGTACAGTGGATGTGGTGCTTTCTCTGCATGCAGCTGATCTGGGTTCAATCCCTGTTGTCCCATATGGTCCCCCGAGTACCTCCAGGAGTAATTCCTGAGTGCAGAGGCAGAAGTGACCCTGGAGCATCACCAGGTGTGAGCCCCCAAACCCAAAAAAAATGTGTTTGGGAATTTATGTTTGCTCTTATTTTTAAAAGTTGAATCACTGTGAGACACACAGTTACAATGTTGTTCATGATGGGGTTTCAGTCCTACAATGTTCCAATGCAGTTTCTTAACCAGTGTACATCTTCCACTACCAGTGTTCCCAGTTTCCATCATCCCCTCCCACCAGCCTGGGGGACACTTTTATTCTCTCTCTTTCACTTTCTCTCTCTCTCTCCCTCCCCCCTTTTTGGGAATTATGATCTGCACTGCAGGTACTGAGAGGTTATCATGTACATCCCCTTACCTCCTTTTAGCACTCAGTTCTTGTCTGGAGTGATCATCTCCAGCTATCATTGTCACAGTGGTCCCTTCTCTGTCCTACCTCTACCTCCCACTTATGGAAAGCTTCCAACCATGGACAAGTCCATCTGGCCCTTGCTTTTATGAACTTATGCTTCTGTATTCTCCCGAATGCTGCCTGTAAAGGCACCAGCCCCGTTGATTCTCTGTGAAATGGAGGTTTCCCCTCTGTTCTGGGCCCAGTTCTGGAGCGCAAGCTGACTGGGTCTGCTGGTGTAATAAAACAGCGTTTCCTCGCTTCTCAAAGAGAGAGAGAGAGAGAGAGAGGACAAATGTGGCGACAGGGTCACAAGCCTGGGACCCAGAGGCAACACGCACAATGCTCCAAGTAGAAAAGCATGCCCCACCCCCACCCCCACCCCCAATTCATTTCGATGAAACCAAACCTTGGCCAATTCCTTCTAGCACCCAGAAAGCGTAGAGAGCAACTGGAGACTGGCTCCCCGCTATGTTTAAGAACTCAGCTAGATGGTTTTCTTGATGATCCCTCATGCTCTCAGGTCTTTTGCAACGGGTTCCACTGCTAGGCTGAAAACACAGCTAGAGGGGGCTGGAGCGATAGCACAGCGGGTCGGTGCTTGCCTTGCACGCGGCCAACCCAGGTTCGATTCCCAGCATCCCATAGGGTCCCCCGAGCACCGCCAGGAGTAATTCCTGAGCGCAGAGCCAGGACTAACCCCTGTGCATTGCTGGGTGTGACCCTCCCCCCCAAAAAATAAAACACAGCTAGATTTTGTTTCCAGGAAAACCTCCACAGAGGTAGTGCAGGAGGAGCCTTGACACCAACTGAGTCCCTTGAAAGAATTAATGATATTTAAAAACTATATTGGCGTACAAGTATAGATACAAGAAAAGTGAAGACGATAAAATTATAGTTGGCGACGAAAAGAACTGATTCCAGGAAACAAGAAAAAAAATGATAAGAAAGAGATGAATGGCAGAAACCTAAGATTGAGGGCAAGCCAACATGTAGGAGCTGCTGGTGTCTGCAGCCAGGAGCATGGAGCTGGGGGCTGCTGACCCGAGCTGGGCTGTGTCCTGTGACCAGGGGAGTCCCACACACCCCAGCCTGAGCAGCTCTGCATGCTGGCCGAGTCCCTGCACCTGGGCCATGGCACGAGGCATCTTTCTGCCTCCCCTTCCTGTCAGGCTCCCGGTGCTGGGGAGGACGCGGGTGGTGTGGCGGGGGTCGTGGGAAGAACAGAGAGGACCCCCCAACTCTCATCAGACCTGGCTCCTAAGGGGTCTGGCAGGGGAAGGCGACCTCCCTGCAGCCCATGTCATGGAGGAGGTTGCAGTCCACAGCACAAGCTCGTGTCTCATAGGCTGTGCACGTGAGTGACCTTGGGAAGGTCACTGGGAATGGAGTGAGCTGGCAAGTGGATGTAACTAGGCTGGAGAACCAGAATGAATTGCTTCCATGAATTTCTAAGGGAACATTTTCTGAAGAAATTCATTTCTTCGGCAGGCATTCACTTTTGCTACTAGTGTGCAGGAAATCAAATCGGGGCCTCTCGCCCCTCTAGTCACAAGGCCAGGGCACTGTCTTTGTTCCCAGACAAAGAACACCCTCCTCCCCGCAGAAGCGCGCGCGCGCTCGCACACACACACACACACACACACACACACACACACACACACACACACACACCAGTCACGAACCTACATAAACACATCAAACATCTCTGGTTTTCTGGGTGCAAGAGCAGGAAGGGGTGACCATGGTGTCAGTTACACTTTCAAAGAAGCCACTCACGGAACAAAATAAAAACAAAACAGGAACTCTGACTAGGCACAGCAGTTTCTAGCCTGCGAAGTAGGCAGGAAAAACGGCATCTTCTGGGGCTTGCTATTTGCTATTTGTAGGGCCGGCCACACTGACATAGTTACACTCAGTAAACGTTTACTGATCAGATGAGTAACTTTGTCTCTCGTCCACACTCAGACCTGGTGACTTGGATGAATGAGACATTTATGAGACTCAAGTGCAGACCCACATACCCTGGACTACAATCAGACACACTTGTCTGCTGGTTGGCATTCCATCCTCAGAAGCTGCTGCACTGGGCCACATCTACTCTTGGGATGAAGAGTCACCAGGTGAGGAGTGTCAGGAGATGTCACCGGAAGCTATGAGGTCTGTGTATGTTTATACGTTTCACACACTCACTTCGTGTCAGACATCCTGGATTTTCTCTATTTGAATTTGCATTTTTAGCTATGAGGCTTGAAAAGAAACCTCAAATGCATCAAAGACACATGTGTCAGATAATGTGTGCACTGTACATGAGATGATTAACTTCTATAGTTATTTTATATTTTATTTTATTTTTTTGCTTTTGCGGTCACACCCAGCGATGCTCAGGGGTTCCTCCTGGCTGTGCACTCAGGAATTACTCCTAGAAGTGCTCGGGTGATCATGTGGGATGCTGGGGATTGAACCTGGGTCAGTCGCATGCAAGGCAAAAGCCCTACCCACTGTAGCATTGTTTTGGCCCCAACTTCTCCAGTTATTAGTTCATTTATTTATTCATAGTTTACATTCCACAGAATTTGACTTTCCTTTTCCCCTCGAAAATGTGGCTTCTAGGGCCAGAGTGATAATAGAGTGCTTGCCTTGCATGCGGTCAACTGGAGTTCCATCCTTGGCATCCCTTATGTCCCCGTGAGCCCACCAAGAGTGATCCCTGAGTGCAGAGCCAGAAATAAAATGTGGGTCCTTAAGAATGAAGTCATGAAATGTGCTACTACATGGATATCTCCGGAGAGTATCATGCTGAGTGAAGTTAGTCCGTGGGAGAGAAACACACAGAATGATCTCTGCTTAAGGAGACATAGCTGTGGAATAAAATACGCCCCTAGAAGAGCAGGAGAGCTGGTCTCCAGCAGGCAGCCGGCCAGCAGGTGAGGGGAGGGCAGGCTAAGGAAGGGGACACTCGGGCAGTGCTGAAGGGAGGACGCAGAGCTGGAAGCAGGTGAAGTGAGTCAAGTCAACTCCATCAACAACTCCACTGTGAACCACAGTGCCTCACGGGAAGAGAAATTACCAGAAGAATGTGCTTTCCGTAGAGGTTGGCTGGGGGAGTGGGCAGGAAACCTGGGACATGATGGAGAGAAGGAGGCACTGGTGAAGGGTTTGGGGTTAGAACAATGTATATCTTCAACTCAACCATGAATACATGTATAACTCTGTAACTCATGGTGCTTCAATAAAAAATAAAAAACAAAGAATAAGATGTGAGTCCTGTAGAATATGTTGCCAGACAACATTGAGCAGATGGATGGAGGAACTCGTCTTGCAATTCACTTTCCCAGGATCTGTCTTCATCTGACTGCTGGGGTGACAGTGGGTGTGCTGGGCTGAACTGTTCCCTCTATGATGACTCACGCAAGCCATAGCCCTGGCATCTTCCCAGCGTGTCCCTGTTAGGAAATCGCCTTTGCAGGTGACGCCAGGTAAGATGAGGCCACGAGGGTGAATGTAACTCAACATGATTTGTGATCTAAAGAAGAGACAAGGCAGAGAGAAACCCAGGGTGGAGAGGGCAGATGAGAGCAGAGGCAGAGACAGGGGATGCCCCACAAGCTAAGGGACACCCCGAGGCTTCGAGGGAGGCTAAAGACAAATCATTCAGAGTGAGGAAGGCCCCGGCAACACACGGACTTTAGTGTCCAGAACCATGCAGTGATCTGAGTCCAGTCTCCTAGTCATCAGAGCCACGGAGGAACTAACATCGGGGCCAGAGTGGCAGTCTCGGGGAATGAGCAACATGCAATGCAGAGGGGACTTCTCTCTGCCTGTGGAGGGGGGAAGATGGATAGAAGGAGGTGAGGGAGTTAGGGTCGCAGGCTGGAACTGAGCAGGATCTAATGGGGCGGAGTCACTGAAGTGACCAGGGGGGCATCTCTGCCATGCAGCTGTGACTGAACTCCCTCACAGACCTACTCCCTGCAAGAACAAGCGTCAGCCCAGATAAGCTTCCCCCAGAGGCCTGGCATTCTTGGCAGACCCTGGACACCATTCCTGGGAGTGGAGGTGCTCTAGGTTTGGAAGAAGGCACCAGTGATAGGTCATCTGAAAGCAAGGAAGGCGCCGGATCTTCCTTTTCACCAGGAGAAACTTTGCTAAATTAAACATCAGCCTGAGCTGTTTCCTCTGCCAGGCACGGTGTCAACTCCCACCTTCTGGAGAAAGTGACTCTACTCTGTTCCTAATGTGCTCTTCACTCCTTCAGCTTGCTGAAGGATCTTCTTGAAATGTGGGTTTTTCATTTGTTCTTGGAAAGAAAACAATAGAGTGGGTGGTGGAAGCAACAGAGTATGGATCCTCAGACGTCTCCACGGAATCCTTCTACCCACCGGCTTTGACAAAGGTGGAGCCTTTGTTCTTTTCCCCATTCCTAGAGCACCCCCTTCCTGTCTTCCTTAACTCCCTTGACAGTGTGATGTTCACAAAGACTCGCCCGTGGGATTTGGCTCAGTCATCATTTCTTCTTTTATTGTAAGTGGTTTCTTAGAACCGCGCTGGAGACTGAGTTCCGGAAGTTGTCCCAGATTTCTGTTTTGAACAGACTGCTCTTCCTTTGGCACACAGGACAGTTCTTTCCTGCTCCTCCTCCTCCACTTTTCCTGGCTCATTCTTGGCAAGAGCTATGTTCCTCCCACCTCCCCCACCCTGGGGTAATCGTGGTAACCATCCACCTCTTCTAAATCCTCCTTCCCCCTCTGCCATCCCTGAGCTGGGTGGGTTTGTCCTTCCTCCCACACTCCCGACCTGCTCCAAGTGCAAGCTTGCCAGGACCTGCTCTGACCCAGTGATTCTGCTGGTTTCCTCTCTCCATGCTGCATCTCAAGGAACACAGGCTCTGCCCTCCCGGTGGGTTGCTATTGGTAAACTAACCAACACACACAGTGCTCATTGAGGAATAGATTCCACATCAAATATGCTCTAGACCAGCATTTCTCCCTAAGGGCCATATGGCCCCCTGTAGGCTCCTAGAATATTCTAAAATTGCATAGATAGGGGCTCACAACACAAGATTAGGGAGATTAAGGGACCATGGGGGAGGACAGAGGTTCCCTAGGAAGGTAATAAGGTCAGAGCGGGACACAGGCAGGAAAAGAGGAAGAGTTTGCAGGACGCTGCTCTAGACTGTGGCTTTGTTGAACTGGCACAAGAGAGAGCAGATTCTAAATCTATGAGAATCCACAGTATGTTGATTAATGAGTAATTTCTGCAAGGACGTGTGGAGATGGAAGCCAATATTCTTACTTGCTCTATGGGACTTTATATACCATATGATGGGGAAAAAAAGAAAAGTGTGTAAAACTCACACAAACGGGGCATACGGCACCCACAGTGGTGGTGGCTCTATCTCTCCCGTCGCCTGCGTTCGGTAGTCTCACCCTTCTCCCACCCCAGAGAGGTCGATGGCGATGGTCAGGCGGAGGAAGGAACGAGGGCCA
>JAOXYA010145674.1:0-10021 GCA_028565675.1 Sorex palustris | reverse complement strand
GGGGGGGGGGTTGGCATCAGAAAGTGTCCCAGCACTGAAGACGGGGTCCCGGGGACAGTGAGTGGGGAGGGGTGCTTCTCACAGAAATACACTTCAGCAGGAGAAAGCAACACGTGGGAACACGCTCAGGTGAGGATACAGGGACCCACAGTATCATAAACGCTCTCTGTCGCTTCCCTGAGACGGGCGTCGGCCTTGTGATGAAGTGTCGGTGTTGGTGTCGGGAAGGCCTTGTAGCTGGAAGAACAGCCCTGGGCTTGGGGAAGTAGAACAGGCCCAGGGAAGAGGCGGGAGGCTTAGGGGTGGTCCTGGGGGCACCTTCTGGTGCTCACAGGGAGGGAAGTGCCTCAATAGGAAGGAGCCGACTCGAAGCACCCGGTGGCGTCCGGAGCTGGAGCTGTCTGTCTGTCCGGCTGCCCATCTGACAGAACAGAACAGACCTATCCCTGCAAGGGTGAGAGCCACGAGGCAAGGAGCACACACGGGTGACGAGGTTCTGTGGCACCCACGAAGCCTAGAAACAGTGGCCCAGAGATGCCCGGAGCCGTGAGTCGCAGACCAGCGTCCACCCGCACAAATGAAGAAGGAACAGGATTAGCCAGAGGTCACTCTGGAAAGTCACAAGCTCCGGAACTGGTTTTCTTTCTTAGCCGACAGGCAACAATCAGCAATGCGTCTGTCACGGGGACAGGCCCGGAGGTGGGTTTGGGCAGTGTCTGTGGACAGACCCCTCATTTATACACGAGCACCTTCGTTGAGTCACATACCAGATCGCTGGCTCCAGATTGGCCCCTGATTCGGGGGCGACCAGAGGGCGTCCCTCCCCGGCGGAGCCGTGCCGGCCTGCCATGACCCTTGCCTCCCAGAGAGTCAGAGCCAGGGAACATCTAGCCGGGAGGGGAACCGAGTCCCAGCGCCAACGGCTTGGCTGTGCTGTCAACACATGGCATCTTATAGTAAAGGAAACTTTGGTCTGACGTTCCTTTTTTTTTTCTTAATTACAAACATACGTTCATTCATTGTAGAAATTTTTGAAAATATAGAAAAGTGTAAAGTTGAAATGAAAAAGATCCAACCAGAGAGAGAGAAAGTGTTAAATGTTTTCTTTATCTGCCTCCAGTTTTCATATCACTCATGTGTGCGCCAAGATAAATACGGATGCTTTGCAAAATGAGCGTGTTTGATTGTACGGCTCTAAAATGTCCTTTTATCCTGCTTGATGAGCCGATCTATTCTAAGTACGTCCTTATATTCCTAAACACGCTATTTTCAAGCACAAGGGTTTTAAAATAGAGTCGTTTATGTCCAAACGTATGTCGCGCCCATCGCTTGGGCCTTTGAGGGCTTGGCTGGCGAAGGTCCAGTGGGCTGGAGTCACGGGCTCTGCCGTGTCTGTGCTTGGGGTCCTCCCGCTCGAAGGGGACCCAGGACTGCCAGCAAGCTTGGGGGGGGCCCGGTCTCCACCCTCCTCCCCCCTCCCCACTGCATGGTGAGGGCTGAGCTGAGCACCCTGGACTCCCCAGGGTCCCTGTGGCCCCGAGAAGTATTAGACCTGCGGGGACTGGGCCTGGGGGCCTCACTGGTTTCAGCGCGCATTCCCCGAGCCCAAGGGGATGCTGGGCCGTGAGCATTCCTGGGACCCTGGGGAGGAACCATGGAAGCTGCCGATCAGAACAACGCGCTCGTTAGAGTCACAGTGCCTGTGGAAGCGGGAAAGGGCCACTTGCCTGGCTACACCACGGGGTCCCCCAGGTCACGCATCTCAGTAAGGACAGACAGGCTCTAAGCCTCCGGGAAGGAAGGGCCTGGGTGGGCGGCGCCGCCTCGCGGAGGGATGCTGGACTTCTAGAAGCTGGTTCTAGGGCCCAGCCGACCCCCTCGGACTCCCGGTTGCACCATGACAAAAGGAGGATGTGGGACTCGTGGGGGACGTGGGCCTGGGGGGGACATGTGGCTGGGGGGGGATCGTGCGGGGGTCGGGGGGTCGTGTGGGGCTGGCGGGACTTGAGGCGTGTGGGGGACATGGGCCTCGCCCTCAAGAGAAGATGGAGAAGCTCCTCCAGCACGAGGCCTCGGGGCCCGTCTCCGCCAGATGCCCTGAGGCTCCCTGGGAGCAGCTCAGGGAGGAAGAGCAGCCACGAGGGCTGGGCAGGGCTGGAGAGAAGCAGCCTCGCTCCAGGCTGCAGAAGGTGGAGTGGGCGGTGAGTGGTGGTCCACACCCACAGTTCCAGAACGGTCCATCGTCCCCAGGGGCGTGTCACTGCAAATCTGGAATGTCTGTGCTGGGGTAGACAGTGCTCAGGGAGTTTACCACCAGGCTGCCTCTTGCGGCACCCGCGAAAATGCTCCCTCAGCTGCGGGCACGCAGCCCGCCGCCCGCCCCCGGCCCTGCACCCTGCACGCCCCAGCCCTGATCCTCAGTCACCCCCAGCTCTGCTCCCCACTCGCCCCAGCCCTGCGGCCTCCTCTCTCCCGGCCCCACCTGCGCCCCCTGGATTGTGGCTCGTGGTGGTGATGGATTAGACCCGCAGGCAGAGCAGGCCCCATAAATCATAAGGAACTTTCACTGACTGTCGCGGGGATGCAGCCTGAGCCCAGGCCTGACATTCCACACACCCCAAATGAAGAGTAATGGCCCCTCCTCTGACCGCCCACCCGAGAGGCGGGATGAAACATCGGAGCTGAAAGCGCTTTTGAGACGAGCTGAATGAATCCCCGGGTTGCCCACGCCTTGGTCAGCTTCCGCAGACTGGCCGGACCCCGGGCACGCGGGGCTGGACGAGACGTGAGCCCTCCCCCAACCCCGTGCCTCCCGCCCTGATAAGAACAACATGGTTTCGAAGGGAGGGCGCACAGGGTCCGAGGCGCTGCGGGGCTCCCTAAGGGGCGTGAAGAGCCAGGTGGGTCATGGGGCACCCCAGGAGCCCTTGGGACAGTAGTGGGTGGGGGTGTGGAGTGGGACAGGGGCTGGTCAGTGTAGCCAGGTGGCCGTGGGGTGCTGGCAACCAGCTCCGTGTCCTGAATGCTCCACCATGGTGCTCCACTGTGGGTGCTCCGCTGTGAATGCTCTGCTTTGAGTGCTCTGCTGAGGGTGATCTGCTGTGGGTGCCCTGCTGTGGGTGCTCCACTGTGAGTGCTCCGCTGTGAGTGCTCTGCTGTGGGTGCTCTGCTGTGGGTGCTCCACTGTGAGTGCTTCACCGTGGGTGCTCCACTGTGGGTGCTCTGCTGTGGGTGCTCCACTGTGAGTGCTCCACTGTGGGTGCTCTGCTGTGGGTGCTCCACTGTGAGTTCTCCACCGTGAGTGCTCCACTGTGGGTGCTCTGTTGTGGGTGCTCCACTGTGAGTGCTCCTCTGTGAGTACTCCACTGTGAGTGCTCCACCATGAGTGCTCTGTTGTGGGTGCTCCACCCTTAGTGCTCTGAGTGAGTGTTCAATTGTGACTGCTCCACTGTGAGTGCTCCACCATGAGTGCTCCTACTTGGGTGCTCACCAGGTGCTACATCACGGGACCACCCCTCTCTGCCTGCTGCTGGAGGGGACGGGGATGAGGACGGACACGAGGCCAGGCAGCACTTGGAGGAGACGTTTCCGTGGGCCTGGCTCTGGGCCACCGTCCAGGACGTGTGTCCTGCGTGGTTGTCTGGGCATAGCGAGGAGCAGTTTCCTGCTGGGCAGGAGGGAGCCGCAGGGCCACGGGCTCCTCTGCTGATGGGGGACGGGGGGCCAGGGTGACCAGACGCCCACGGGGCTGTGCTGGGCTGCAGGGGAAGCAGCTGAGTCCTGAGCTGAGGCTCAGGCCTTGGCTTCAGCTCCGTGGACGCCATGACCCAGAGAGAAGAGTCCCAGACAGCAAGGGACGGGGTGCGGGCGCCCGACTGGGAGCGAGGCCTCTCCGAGGTGAAGCAGCTGCCCCGGGAGCGGCTCTGGGCTGCCCCTCGGTGCTTTGCTTATTTATTTATTTATTTATTTATTTATTTATCATTGCTTCTTGGGTCTCACCCAGTGATGCTCAGGGCTCACTCCTCGCTCTGCACTCAGGAGTTACTCCTGGCGGTGCTCGGGGGACCAAACCCAGGTCAGCTGTATGCAAGCAAACGCCCTCCTGCTCCGGCCCCTCGGCACTCTGCTCGTATGCACCCAGTGGCCTTTGCTCTTCTCCTCAGCCGTGTGATCTGTTCACCTGCACAGCGGCCAGTGGCAGGTGGGTAAGGATGACGCTTCCCCCCCCCACCCTGCGTGCCAGTGGCCGATTCCCCAGCAGTGCTCCGAGTCTCCAGTAAAATGGTTCAGATCCTGCATCAGGGTCAGCAGGAGGAAGCCGTTGTAAGGACATCGTGGGGGCGCAGGGCGCAAAAGCTGATCCCAGGCCCAGCCCTGAGTGTGCCGGGGGCAGCCCAGAGTGGGCACCGCTGCTGTGGACGGACAGTCCCTGGCCAGCACTCTGCGTCCCGGGGCTGCTCTGAACCGGTTGGCGAGAACCGATGGGAGGGACCCCAGGCCTCTGGGTGAGAACCCCCCACTCCCCAGACAAAAAGAAACAAGTTTCTGTAATAAATGTCTATATTTCCCCCCCCCAAGGAGAACCAAAAAAAAGTCTATAATGAACTAATAGAAAAGAAGAAAAAAAAACAGAGTCTGGATAGAAAATGTGTCAATGAAAATATAAAATTAAAAGATAAACTTCATCCTTTCCAATTACCAAGTACATTAAATGTATCATCTGCCTTGCTAATATTTTAACTCTCCATAAAATTATATGCGTAAAATAATAATCAAAGCACAAAATAGACGCTTGTGGCTTATCACACACTGTTGATCGGCACGAACTGCCGAGACGTTATCAACTGATACAAACTTTTGACAGGATGATTTTTCTTTGTAACATGCACCAAATCCATAACCATGTGCGCCTTTAATGCAGTGACTTGGATTTTCTGTATTCATTTTAAGGTTTTTCTTACTTGTAGAATAGGCTTTCCATTCCAAAACGCTCATTTCAAAATGGCTTAAAACTCTGAAAATCGGAAACCAACAGATATCAGAATCGGTGGAAGGGGTTGGTCGCTGTGAGGGCAGAGGAGGAGCCCTGGGGCCACTGGGCCTGTCCAGGGAGCAAATGCAGTCAGCATCTGCACACCCCTAAGAATAAAGCTGGGAAAGAGCCTCCGTCAGCCCTGGGTTCAACGCGGCAAACACGGCTACCACTAAGGGTTAGCTGCAGCTCCTGGGTTTTTTTTTTTCCTGTTTGTATTAAAGCAGCGGGACTCCACACCAGGCTGTGGGGTGGGTGAGAGCCCACCCCACCCCAAGAGACCCAGCCCCGGCAGCCGACCTCCAATGCCCAATCACCGCCATGCTCCAGGCCACTTTCCAGACACTCAAACTGAGCCTCATTCAAGAACAAAGTCACATTATTAGACACTTCCTACCCATTTATGCCTCTTGGAGAGCCTGGCAGGCTACTGAGTGCATCCCGCCCGCATGGGCAGAGCCTGGCAAGCTCCCCGTGGCGTATTCGATATGCCAAATACAGTAACGACAATAAGTCTCATTCCCCTGACCCTGAAAGAGCCTCCAATCATTGGGAAAAGACGAGTAAGAAGGGGCTGGAGCAATAGCACAGCTGGTAGGGCATTTGCCTTGCAAGTGCCCAACCCGGGTTCGATTCCCAGCAACCTCTATGGTCCCCTGAGCACTGCCAGGGGTGATTCCTGAGTGTAGAACCAGGAGTAACCCCTGTGCATTGCCGAGTGTGACCCAAAAAGCAAAAAAAAAAAGAGTAAGAAGAGGCTGCTACAATCTGTGAGCTGGGAGGAATAGAGACGTTATTGGTGCCCGCTCGAGTTATTTGATGACCAACGGGATGACAGTGATACAGTGATTAAAGCAACACTGGTCCCCGCCTGGGACTCCCCTCCCCGCGGTCATGACCCCTGTGGTCTCAGGCTTAGAGCATCACTCGGCAGTGAGTGGACCATGGGCGCTCCCTGCCCAGAGTGGCTCCCGACCACCGAATGGTGCTGCCAGGGTCTGTCCCCCCATCCCCAACTCCCCCACTCCAGGAAACACCATTCTTCCTAGTTCTTGTTTTTTTCTCCCCCTCTTCATTTTTTTTTAAATTTTTCTCTTCTCTCTTTTTTCTTGTAATGTTTGTGGAAAAGACTGCATGTGTTTTAGGGGTACACACCTCTCCAGAATGGGTTTCCACGTCACCCCAAGTGTCACTATTCCCTCCCCCTGCCGTACGACAACCCCCCACCCCAAAGCCCGTCTCAGCCCTGCTGTGTCGGAGCAGAGCTGAGCCCAGAGCACAGTCGTCCTTGCTCTGTTCTAAAGGTTTGTTTTTATTTTCCTCTGTTCGTTTCTTTGCTTTGTGTCTCTGATCTTCCGCACTCGCGTGAGCGCATATGGTGTTTCTCTCCCTCTGACTCACTCAGCACTGCCCCTGGACGGCGTCCAGTGTCACCAGAGTCAGCTTCCCTCCTAGCTGGGAGCGAGCATCCCTCTGAGGAAGCGTTGTGCCACCACTGTTATTTCCATAGCTTGGCTACTGTGAAGAAATGCGACCAGGAACGTGCACCTTTTTCAAACGAGTGTTTTCATCTGTTTTGAGAAGATTCTGGCAGCTGAATGGCTGGCCCCTGTGTGCTGTGCATTTCTTCTCGTATTTTCCTCCTCTTCCTTCCAGAAACCTCCGTGCTCTTTTCCTTGGTGGCCACGGCGACTTTTCCCGGGAAACAGGGCTGCCTCAGACCCTCGCCAGCTCATTCCTTGCGTCTTCACAGGGAGACACCCTAAGTGGCTGAGGCGGGAGCTCATCTTGCTCCTAACTTGCGTTTCCCTGTGAGGAAGAGGCGAGCCCGTGTCGCCGGCCATCTGGACGTGTCTCCGGTGAATTGTCTGGCTTGAGCCTGGGCCAGGTTTTTAAATTGGGTTGTTGTTTGTTCGGTGGTGGCATTGCCCGCCTTAGCGCGTGTATTTTGGGCGTCCTCCCGTGCCAGAGACATCATTTGCAAAGGTTTTCTCTCCGTTGCTCGTCTTTCATTGGGATGATGTTTTTGTTTTAATTTCTTTTTTTTCTCGGTGCCGAAGCTTTTGTGGCTGGCTAGGAGCCCGTTTGCTTATTTCGGCTTCTGTTTCCTTCTGACGACTCAGCCCTCCACGGCGTCTCTAGCTCAGTTACACACACGTCCTCTCCTTTCCCTGGGCCCGCAAGCATTTGAGTTTTCGAGAGTGTCGTGCAGTGAGTGGCACTGATAACGATGTGCTGGTCCGTCCCCGGCCGTGGCAGGTAGAAGCAAGAGTGGTGACTGGTCTCCCAAAAGCAAACACGGCTGGAGAGAGGGATTCTCATCCCACTCTGCACTCCAACTCCATCAAAGACTCCTGCACTGCGGGAAGAAAAAAAAAGCTGATGAAAAAACATCCACTGGGTTCAGGGTGTGCCCGAGACAGTGTGGAGGGTGTGGGGTCCACACATATGCACCCTACCCCATCACAGGCAGCTCGTAAATCACGGTTGATATGTCAAATCAGATACATAAAAATTGATGATGACATTTAGGCAAGGAAGGAAGGAGTGAAAACGACATTCTCAGGTGCTGGACGCGAACCCATTGTTCCAGAAGGTTCTTCTAGGACTGCGCTGAAGGCAGGGGTGCCCGGCGCTGGGTCAGGGGCAGCCGGGGCTCCGTGAGCCCACCTGGGTGCTGACACGCAAACTACCATTGCGCCAGCAGCTGCCAAAGACTCACGGGATGGAGAGGTCGGGGCTCATGGGGAAGGGGTGGGCCTGGCTGAGCCCCCCACGCCTGCCAAGAAGCCAGGCCAGCAGGTGAGATCTCCCCCATGACTCCCACTGACGCAAACACGAGCTCCCACGGGCCCCGGCCCTGCCCACTCGCCCACACTCACGCTTCCCGGGAAAGCCAGGGGGGACACACGGCCCCTCTACACAGAGCCTCGAAAGCATCTATGCCCTGTGACTTATGCAGGAGGGACAGGCTCAGCCAAGCACCCGGGGGCTGCAGGGGGACGCATCAGGGGCTGGGGCCGAGCCAGGGAGCAGCACCAGCGTAGCACAGGGGACCCGCGTCTGAGCCCAGCCCGGGCACTGTGGGGGTCCCCTCTGCATGAATAGTGGGAAACGTTGGCACTTGGCAGGCAGAGAAGGGGGCCACAAGACGCGGCAGGGCGAAGGCTTTGCATGAGCTGACCTGGATTTTAACTCAAAGGGCCTCGAGCCTCGCTGGGGCGGCCCTGGAGGGTCCCAGGGGGTCCTGGTGACTTCTCTGGGGGTCCCAGAACTCTAGGCACGAGCAACACTGCCCCCGGGGCCCCATTTGGCACCAGCTGGCAGAGAGGCCCTGGGAGCGAATCCAGACCCTGAGCACTGCCTGGGAGCACCCCGACCCCATAGGATGAAGCTATGAGAGAAGGCCATGCGAAGGTCTGAGGGAGATGGAGTCCTCCCCTGAGCCCCCCCCCCCAAGCTCTCTCGCTCCCCTGTGACCGTCCCCTCAGCCCCCGTTGGCCTCTGACCCGAGTAGGGCTCTGGGTAAGACCCCAGTGCTTGGGCAGGTCCCACAGCAGTGGCCGCTGGGGTGGCCTCTGGGTGGGCACAGCTTGGGGCGTGTGGGCGTGGTCGGAGCAGCATGCGGGCCGAAAGAACCGCATGGTCCATCAGTTCACGTGTGAATTCTTTACACTGTGAGGGGGTCTAATTTTATAGCTCATTTAAGATGTGTGTTTAATGCTCACGAGGATGGCAGAGTCAGGGTGGGGGGCTGCTGGGGGCGTCTCTGGGATGCTCACAGCCTTGCTGGTGGTCCACACCTGGGGCGATGTCAGGGTGACCTGCCTGCGCCGAGAGTGATGGCAAACTCGGTCCCTTTCACGGGTCTTTGATCTGAGCCTGGGCGCCCCTTGGGGTTGGTCAGCGCTCACCTGTGTCCACTTACTCTCGGGAGGAGTGGGAGATAGGGCCCAGCAACCGCCCAGAACTCAGACCCCGGCCTGGGCATGGACCCAGGGCCACCTACCAGCTGACCCCTCCCCGGGCCCAGGGCAAAACTCACCAGTACAGCAGAAGGGAGACTTCAGCTCAGGGGGGTCTAGGAAATGAATCACACGCAGGAAGAAATGAGTCTAAAATAAGGATTTTGGTTGTTTTTTTCCCCCCAAATCTAGAAATACTTCAAAAAGCTGTCTATTTCTGTCAATAAACATTAATTCCTGCCTCTTGAGTTTGAAGCCGCGGAGCACTGGGGGTGGGGGAGAGCAGATCAGGGTGAGTCGCTCAGTTAATCAACACAATTCTTCAGGACTGACATTTGCATTTTGCATTTAAAATAGAACCCGCACATCCTGGCGGCAGAAGGCTTCCCTTGCTGTTTACAGAGGGACGAGTCTATTTTCTTTTGGAGGTTTTTCACCTCTTATAGGTTAATCTTGTGAACTGACAATCGTATTGTTCTGTGTTCAGTATCTAGTAACGACTTCCCAAATGCCCGTAAAATAAAGAAGCGAGGACCCCTAATTGTCAGGCAGCTTCTCTCCCTCAGCAGCTCAGCACCGGGGGTAGAAATTGGCGATCCAGCAACAGACAAAGCTGACCAACACTCTGGGAGTTCAGAAGGATCTAGAATGCACCAACAGTTCAGCGACACTGAGAGTCCACGGTTCTCCTTCTCTCTACTACAAAGCCTCCCAGCCAAGCAAGTTTCCGGGGAAGGAACCAGCTGAGCCTCCCTCCAGCCACGGGGATTCAATTCCCGTTTTATTACAGCTTTTGGGTAAAAGCGATTTCACTTTAGCCAATATCTGGCTAAAATACAAAGTACTATTAAGCTCACTTATTTTTTTGGTCATTGCACCGTTGCAAATGGAAATTCTTCTCCAGCTGAAAGTTTCTGGCTTATGGGAGGAGAACCATATTTCTGGAGAACTTCCTAAATGTGTTTGTTTACCCTTGAGTCTGGGTCTCCAAGGTGCTCTCAGCGCTCCCCCCCCCCCCACCAAT
>JAOXYA010145651.1:0-10022 GCA_028565675.1 Sorex palustris | reverse complement strand
CCAGCATCCCATATGGTCCCCTGAGCACCGCCAGGAGTAACTCCTGAGTGCACAGCCAGGAGTAACCCCTGTGCATCGCCAGGTGTGACCCAAAAAGCAAAAAAATAAATAAATAAATAAATAAAAATGTTTTCATTTGGGAGAAATTTTGAGATGCTGAATAAAAACAATAAACATAGGCAATATTATATATACTTTTTCCTAAAATCATGTACAATTGTGGCAAATATGTCCAGAGAAACAAATACAATTTGTTTTTTAATTTTATATCCTCCACAAAATATAGATTTTACAAATGTTTTAATCACAATACATTAATAGGAAATGCTAACTTTGAATCCTCAACTTTTTTTTGTTTTTTCCTCAAAAGCATTATTTTTAATAAATTTTAATTTATTTTTATTTATTTTTCTTTGCTTTTTAATTAAATTACTGTGAAATAGACCCTTGCAAAGTGGTTCATGTTTAGGTTTTAGTCGTAGAGTGTTCCAACATCCATCCTTCCATCAGTGTACTTTTCCCAGCACCAATATCCATAGATTCCCTCCCATCACCCCTTCCCCCAATCACAGCCTGCTTCTATGCCTCTATGCCTCTATGCCTCTATGCCTGTATCTCTCTTTCTCTTTCTCTCTTTCTCTCTCTCTCTATGCCTCTATGCCTCTCTCTCTCTCTCTCTCTCTCACACACACACACACACACACACACAAACACACACCTTTTGGACATTGTGGTTTGCAATATTGATATTGAAAGATTATCAAGACTATCTCTTCACCTACTTTTAACTCTCAGTTCTTCTCCAGCATGATCATTCTCAGCTACTACTGTCATACTGGTCTCTTCTCTATCTTACTTACCCTCAGACCCCCACACACCTGTGGTTGATTCCAACCATTTATCAGCCCTGTTTTCCCTGGCCATGGATATTAGTCTTCACTATATATTTTTTATATATCACAAATGAATGCAGTCATACTATGTGTCCCTCTCCTTCTGACTCATTTCACTCAGCATGATACTATCGATGTCAATCCATTTATGGGCAAATTTCACGACTTTATGACTTTATTTTAATTCATACGGGAATAAAGCCCCATTAATAGCTAAAGCAATTATTGGGTGGAAAAAGATGGGAGGCATCACCTTCTCCAACTTCAAAGAATACTACAAAGCAGTAATAATTAAAACAGCATGCTTTTGGAATAAAGACAGACCCACAGACCAGTGGAATAGGGTTGAATATCCTGACACACACAGTCAAATATATGATCATTTAATCTTTGATAAGGGAGCAACAAATGTGAAGTGGAGCAAAGAAAGCCTCTTTAACAAGAGGTGCTGGCAAAACTGGACAGCTGCATGAAAAAAAAAAAAAGAAAAATCAGCTCAGACCTCTAACACCATGCACAAAGGTCAGATCAAAATGAATTAAAGACCCCAGCATCAAACCAGAATTCATAAGGTACATTGAAGAAAAAAGGTGGGCAAAACCCTCCACGATATCAAACCTAAAGATATCTTTGAAGATGAAATGCGACTGAACGAGCAAAGTGTAAGCAAAGATAAGGTAAACAAATGGAATTACCTTACACTAAGAAGCTTCTGCACTCAAAAGAAACAGTGACCAAGATACAAAGACAGTTTAAGGAATGGGAAAGATTCTGGTAATCACCTCATTATAAATAAAGATGTAGTGTTAGGAAGATTAGATACCTACCCAAGGGTTAGGTCTAGCATGCAGGAATTTAAATTTCTCTACATTATTGTTATGGCCTCAGTCAAAGTTGGGTTGTACCTTACTTTAGTTGGATGGGATATTAACAGGATAATTGTTTGTTTATTGTTATGAATTAAATAAAACAACCCATACTCACTTATATTTTCTTTCTCACAGACAAGATTGCTTCTGCAGCAAACCCACCAGAGGCTGTTCCATATGTCTTCTGACTGTTCTATTGTTGGGGGACTTAATAGAGTGGCTTAGTTCAATTTGGGACCCTGGGGTCAGAGTTCAAGGCTTTCTAGCAAGTTTCATCATACTATTTCACAGATAAACAAATGAACTTCATATCTCTTATGATTTCTTTAATTTAAACAGCTTATGTATTCTGATGTCTTTTTTTCTTTAGTTCAGAGGTCAGGATTCACTTGCTAGAGTCTAGGCTTTAGAACAAGGTGCATACCTTTTAAAATTGTGCTGCTTAAAAATTATATAGTTAAGGGTTGGAATGATAGCACAGTGGGTAGGGTGGTTGCCCTGCACGCGGCCATCTTGAGTTCAATTCTCAGCATCCTATATGGTCTCCTGAGCACCACCAGGAGTAATTTCTGAGTGCATGAGCCAGGAGTAACCCTGGTGCATTGCAGGGTGTGACCCCCTCCAAAAAAAGCAAAAAAAAAAAAAAGTAAAAATTGTATAGTTGATACATTGGAGTATAGTTTAGTAACTGAGTTTGAGTCTAAATTTGCAGCAAATTCTACCACTCACTATATAAATACAGGAAAATTATCTTCTATGTTATTAATTTTTTATACTTTATATCTAATAATAGAGGCAGGTAGGGAGATTGCCTTGCACGCAGCCAACTAAGGTTGATCCCTAGTGATCCATATGGTTCCCCTGAGGACCACAGCTGAGTTCAGAGCCATTGCCCCTGAGCATCATTGGGTGTGGCCCCCAAGCAAGCAAACAAAATATCTAACGAGATTGTTGAAAAATTTAAATGAGAAATTGCAAGCTGGTATGAAAAATAAATATATGTATATATAATTATAGCTCTTAATGCAATTATACTTGGCTTATGAACAGCAGCAGTGGAAACCCATGGTTCCTGAAACTGTGCTGGTTATCAAATAGAAAGACAATGGGAAATATTAAGTGCATAATCCATAAGTGAGGTGGGAGAAATCAATCAGTAGCTTTCCAACTTATTGACTACTGTCACAGAAGTAAAATTAATTACAGGTGTAGGAAATGAGCTGAGTTGGGTGTGAAATGACTGTGGTCCATGCCTGGTTTATCGTCTAAGGATGCTAGGTCATAGAAAAAGGAACCCACAGTTCAAGTACACTCATTTCCTGTATGGCCTTTGTAATGTGTAAAATAGGGTTAGATAAGATCACTCTGTGTAAATGAGAAAGAGGGGGGAAGGGAGGAAGGAAGGAGAGAAAGATATCAAAACCCAATACAGGGGTCAGTGTTATCGTAAACTCTAGCCGTCTGTTAAGTTCTACCAACCATACTTTTAACTAAACCCACACTTTTATGTGTTATGCTGGCACTAGACTATCAACAGCTAGGCCATTTTGTTGAAGCAACCATTTCCTGCTTAAACACCATCTGGTTCAACACGGACATACCTCTGACTTTTTAAAGCTATGGATGTTGCTCATTTTAGTTATTTGTATCCATATGTGAAACATCACATTTTCTCAGTGTTTTTGAATGTACCCTTTAATCTGAAGAGAGCATAAAAAAGTAATCTATAAGAATATAATATATAGAAATAAAATAAAATAAAAATTCTTCCCCTGTTTACTCTTGTTAAAGTAATAAAAAGAAGGGTTACTGGGACTGGAGTGATAGCACAGTGTGTAGGGTGTTTGCTTTGCACATGGCCAATCTAGGTTCGATTCCCAGCATCCCATATGGTCCCCCAAGCACCACCAGGAGTAATTCCTGAGTGCAGAGCCAGGAGTAACCCCTGGGAATCACTGGGTGTGACCCAAAAAGAAAAAGAAAAAAGAAGGCTTACTGGAAATTATTCTGCAATTCGCTGTATACAACAATATAAGCAGAATGTTCAATCATTAGAATAAAATCTCTGAAATTATTTCATTTCAAATATGACTCATTCAGATTTGTCAGAGATTTTTATTTTACATAATGCAAATACAAAAATAGCCAAGGAGAACATTATGTAGAAACCCTGGCCTTAGGGTTTTTCCATGAGAGATTTATTTTTCACAAGTCTATAAATTTAATTTACCTTCATGACTTCCTGTATTGATACAAATGCCAAGAATCCAGGGAAGGCTTAACCAGACATGTCTGGCAAACATTTCCCATTTTTCTTTCCCAATTAGATGAGCTGAAATTGTATTACAGACTACTCTGCTCCAAAGGCTCATAAATATATCTAATGTCCACTGTCTGGAGAAATGTAAAGCTATGCAGGCAGCTGCCCTCCTGACCCTGACTTGTAATTCTCTCTTATCCTTCCTCCATGAAGCCACAGTTTTCTCTGTAGCATTGTTAGCTGAGAGCTAAAGAAAACTCCCCCGACTGTCCATTTATTTTATATGGAAGAAGAGGTTGTTTTTCTTATATCTGCTTATAACTTAGCAGTTTGGATTACACATCTAAACAATGATGCTTCAAGTGGGCTAACAGATTTAAAGTAACTTGGCTTCAAAGCTGCTTTTGAATTAATCATTCATTTATCACTTCCTACAAGCATAGCAGACAGGGTGTTTGCCTTGTACATGGCCAACCTGGGTTCGATTCCTCTGTCCCTCTTGGAGAGGCCGGCATGCTACCAAGAGTATCCCACCTGCATGGCAGAGTGTGGCAAGCTCCCCGTGGTATATTCAATATGCCAAAAACAGTAACAATAAGTATCACAATGGAGACATTGTTGGTGTCCGTTGGAGCAAATCGATGAACAATGGGAGGACAGTGCTACAGTGCTACATCATTACCAGTTATTTTTTTTATTGAAGCACCATTAGATTATAACATTATATAGGTTTCAGATGTGAACCATTGACAATCAATGAGTATTTTCTTTATCATGATTTTCAAACCATCCCCTTCTCTTCTTCTCTTCATATGTTGACTACTATTTTATACTAACTTTTTAAAAGAAATTTTAGCTGCATTCCCATGTTTTCTTTTAAATCATATCTTTATTTTCATTCATTTCCAAATGCTTTTAAATTTTGCCTTTGATTTTTCTGTTATCAAATAATTGATCAGTATTATGTTGTTTATTTAAAAAATGTGGTTCCCCCATTTTTCCTTTTTCTTGTTGATTTTCAGCTCATGCCTTATTGATTGATTGATTGATTGATTGATGTTTGGGTCACACCCAGCAATGCTCAACGGTTACCGCTGGCTCTGAACTCAGGAATTACTCCTGGCAGTGCTCAGGGGATCATATGGGATACTGAGGACCAAACCCAGGTTGGCTGTGTGCAAGCCATACATTACAGCATACCCTCCCAGCTGTGCTATTGCTCTGGTCCCAGCTTCATGCCATTTTGATTTCAAAAGATCCTAAATATGATTTCAATTTTTATAAATGCATTGACATTTGTTTTGTGTCATTTTTAATGTTATAACTTTAAGTACCTTCTATAAGCACTTGGAAAGAATATATTTTTTGATGATTTGGGGTTAAATTATCTGGTTTATCATCTGTAATTATCTGGTTTATTTGTTATTTAAGACCTATTTTCTTTGTCATTTTCTGTCTGGATATTTGTTGTGAGGTGTCTCCTACTGTTATTTGTGAACTCTTACACTGGGTGAATATAGTAATTTTTGTTTGTTTGATTGTTTTTAGGCCACATGTGGCTTTGATTAGGGCTTACTTTCTCTCTGAATTCAGAAATTACTTCTGACAGGCTCAGGGGACCATATGAGGTACTGGGGATGGAAACTAGGTTGGTTGTACAAGGCCAAGTATCCTATGCAGCACCATATAATATCATTCCAGTTTCACGTATAATTGTATGTCTCTCTGTTGCATTAATTCTTTATAATTATATACCATCTATTTTTTTAAACTGGAAATATTATTTTACTAATAATATTATTCTTACCTTGTAAGTTTTTCATTGGCTTGGAAGACCAGTTTCCCATTTTTTTAAGTTCATGTTGGGCTGGAGTGATAGCGCAGCGGGTAGGGCGTTTGCCTTGCACACAGCCAACATGGCCGAACCGGTTTGATTCCTCCACCCCTCTCAGAGAGCCTGGCAAGCTACTGAGAGTATCTTGCCTGCACGGCAAAGCCTGGCAAGCTACCCATGATGTATTCGATATACCAAACACAGTAACATGTCTCACTATAGAGACGTTACTGGGCCTGCTCGAGAAAGTTGATGAACAGCGGGAGGACTGTGACTGTTTGTTTTTATAGCTTGTGAATTGGGCTACTTCATGTTGTTTATTTCTGAGCCACAGCTCACAATGCTCAGGAGTTATACTGGGTCTGCACTCAGTAATTACTTCTGGAAACATATGGCATGCTGGGGGTTGAACCTGGGGTGGCCACATGTAAGGCAAACACTGTACCTGTTGTACTATCCCTCCTACTCCTAATGAACACTAATGAACACTTTATCACAAACCATATGAATAAACCAGACCCATTTTTCATTGAGTTAAATTACAGCAAACATTGACTTCTTTTTAATTTTTTTTATTTTTGAATCACCGTGAGCTACAGTTACAAAACTTTCATGTTTGAGTTTCAGTCATACAATGATCAAGTACCCATCCCTCTAGCAGTGTACATTTTCCACCACCAATGTCCCCAGTATCCCTCCCCACCCCAGTTCACCCCTCCCCATGCCTCTATGGCAGACAATTGCCCTCTTTCTCTCTCGTTTTATGGGTATTATGGTTTGCAATACAGATTACAAATAATGAGAGGTCATCAAGTTTGGTCCTTTATCTACTTTCAGCATACTTCTCCCATCCCAAGCGATCTCTCCAACCATCAATGACTTAGTGATCCCTTTTCTATCCCAGCTGCCTGGTTGCTTTTTAATAGGGACAGTAATCAATAGGAGCAAAGCTCCGGGGACCTGCGGCTACTCCCAGTAATACGGAGTCAGGTGTTGTGGTCCATATTATTGGGAGCTTCTTCTTGAGTGGTGCTGCTCAGCTTGGGTAATGCTGAGGCACTATCTGAGATATCCCCTATGGGGTGCTCAGAAGTCACTAGGAGACTTGTGATGAGCACTTTAGTGCTAGGATTGAATTCAAGTCTTTACAGATGCCTGACATGTATTCTACCACTTGCAGTCTCTCCCTGGAATTGGTAGATTTTGTTTTTGAGTTCACCAAATGTGTTATACCTTTGATTAGTGGAGCAAATACATTGAGAGGGATTATTGATGGATGAGACATGCTACTGCCATTTTGAACTTAAAGTTCTGGTTGTATTTATCTATGTCTTTGATATTTTTTGTGGACTTTTTAAATTATTTAGATGAGAGCTCCTAATAATATGGACCAAAACACCTGATTCAGTATTACTGGGAGTAGCCTCAGGACCCTGGAGCTTTGCTGGTTATTGTCCCTATTAAATACAAACCAGGCAGCTGTGATCGAGAAAGGATCATTAAGTCAATGATGGTTGGAGGGATCGCTTGGGATGGGAAAAGTATATAGTGAAAGGAGGTCTAGTGTTCGCAACATGTTCAGATTTTGAATCTTTTTTTTCTTTTTTTGCTTTTTGGGTCACACCCAGTGAAACACACGGGTTTTTCCTGGCTCATGCACTCAGGATTCACTCCTGGTGGTACTCGGGGGACCATATGGGATGCTGGGAATCAAATCCAGTTTGGACGCATGCAAGGCAAATTCCTTATCTGCTGGGCTATTGCTCCAGCCCTCAGATTTTGAATCTGAGAAAATCGATGAACAACGGGAGGACAGTGACAGTGACAGAGCTGGAATGATATTATGTATATTATCACACTGTCACTGTCCTCTTGTTGTTAATTGATTTGCTCGAGTGGGCCCAGTAACATCTCCATTGTGAGACTTCTTGTTTCTTGTTACTGTGTTTGTTATATTGAATACTCTCCGTAGCTTGCCAGGCTCTCCAAGAGGGGCAAAGGAATTGAACCTGGCTCGGCCAGGCTGGCTGTGCGCAAGGCAAATGCCCTACCACTGTGCTATCAGTCCAGCCCTATCTATCTATCTATCTATCTATCTATCTATCTATCTATCTATCTATGTATATATATATTATATACATATATATAAATATATAAATGTTTCCTGCTTTGTTTTCCTAAGCACCTTCATTTTTCTTTGTCTTGAGCTATTGGTAGTTTTACTATATGTTTTGTATAGATCACTTTGCATTTAAATAGTACCAGGTGTTCTGCTGACTTCATGGACAAGTATATTCACTTCTGCATCCAGGTTTGGAAAGTTTTCCCCTATTATTGTTTAAAATAAGATATTTGTTCCATTTTTTCCTCTATTACTTTTCTAGAATATGCATTATTTTTTAAATTAAAAAATTTATTGAGTCACAGTGAGATACACAGTTACAAAGTTGTTTATGATTGGATTTCATTCGTACAATGTTCCAACATCCATCCCTCCAAGAGTGCCCATTTTCCACTACCAGTGACCCCAGTTTCCTCCCACTAACTCACCATCCCCCCCAGTCTACATCTATGGCAGGCACTTCTCTCTCTCTCTCCCCCCCACCCCCCTTCACTCTCTCTCTCTCTCCTTCTGAGCATCATGGTTTGTCATACAGATACTGAGGGGTTATCGTGTTTGCTCCTTTACTTACTTTCAGCACACAGTTCTTTTTTTTTCCCAGAGTTTTTTATTGAATCACCATGAGATACAGTTACAAAGCTTTCATGATTAAGTTTCAGTCACACAGTTCTTATTCAGAGTGATCATTTTCAACTATCTTTATCATAGTGGTCTCCTCTCTATCCCATCTGCCTTTCCCCCAAGCACTTGAAGCAGGCTTCAAACCGTGGACAAATCCTCCTGGCCCTTGTTACTACTGTCCTTGGGTAAGAGTCTCAAATTATGTTTATTTATATCACACAAAGGAGTGCAATCACTCTGTCTGTCCCTCTCCTTCTGACTCATTTCACTCAGCAGGATACTCTTCATATCCATCCATTTATAAGCTAATTTCATGACTTCATTTTTCCCATGGTAAGGAATATGCATTATTATGCCGCTTTGCTCACTGGAGTCAAGTTCTTGTTCTTATAGAGTAATTCCTTTTCCTTCTTCCTCTACTTCCTCTTCTTTCCCCTTCTTTTTCCCCTTTATTTTCCTCTACCTTCTTTTTGTTATTCTTTTCATCTCCTACTACTTTTTCCTTCTGTTTTGTGGTGCTGGATATTGAACCCGAGCCTTCATACATGTGAAATACTGTCTACTACTAAGTCACATTACCAGTCCTTTTCTCATTTTCACATCTTATTTCTCTCTTTTATCCAAGTTAAATTACAATACAGTGATAGAGTATTTTTATCATCATGTCTTTGATATAATTTACTCTTTGGTCTATCTTGTTTTTATAGCTTTCTATAGTACTTCTGATTTCATTTACTTAACATTTTACATTATAAATCTGCATTGTTTTCTTATAAAACATAATCTCTTACTTTTATTCATTGATATTATTTCTGACTCATGCATTAATTTTTCTTTGTTTTTATTGGTGTATGCCACAGGTGGTTCGCATTTGAGTGTAGTTTAATTAATATAAATTGCAACACTGAGCATCAATACATTAATTAGCTTTTCTGAGTTTAAGTTAACCTGCTATTCTTAGTTTTCTTCTCTTTGAATTAGCTTATTTTAGCAATATTGAACTATCTGAACATTTCATATTTTAAAGATTGGATTCTAGGAATTTTTCCTCTGTGATGTCATATTCCCTTGAGCAGTCAGATTTCCATGTGTTGTAACTTTTGTTCATCAGCTTTCTACTAATGCCACTATAATCCCACTAATAAAAAGTTTGACATTCCAGTCCCACAATAAAAAATTTGACATTCCAGAAAACTTAATTTCTGATTGTATTATTTAAAATATTATTACTTTTACATATTTTCTAATAATTTCAAATATTGCTAGTAAGTAACTCAGGCAATGTGATAGTTTCACTTATTATTATTATTTTTTGATATAACCGGACACTACTCCACTACCCAGCTGCCACCACACTTCAGGACGCTTTCCGGACCCGCGCGGCAGCTCCGGCCGAGACTCACGCACGACTGAAGACCCACAG
>JAOXYA010145633.1:0-10022 GCA_028565675.1 Sorex palustris | reverse complement strand
CAAGAGCTGGTTCTTTGAGAAAATAAACAAGATTGATAAACCACTAGCAAGACTCACAAAGAAAGAGAAAGAGAAAAACCTAATAAACTGAATCAGAAATGAAAAAGGGAGGGGGGTACGGTGCCAACAGCAGGTCAATCTGTACCTCATCTATTGTTGCGTCTATTGACTGCTTTGTTTTGCCACCAGAACTCCTAAAAAGCCATGTTTGATGAGGTGACCTTCATCAGTGATCTTTGCTAGAAATTCTGTGGAATGCTCTGACTTTTTTATCAGCACTTACTGCTTCTACTTGTATAGCATAGCACTTTGATAATATAGACAGTACCCCCCACCTCATTAAAAAAAAATAACCGAAAAATCCTCTGCTAACTCCAAACTTTTCTCCTACAGTTTCCTAAACTTTCTCAGTCATCATAAAGTTGAAAAAAAAATGAGACACTTACAATAGATAAGTCTTTGGCTTTAGAGAATGTTGTGGTTAGGTTGATCTTGTATCTGGGCAACCAAAACTTGCTTCATGTCAGCAGTAAATCTGTTTTTGATTCTCTTATCATTTGTATGTTCCCTGAAGAATACTTTTCATTTTCTTCAAGACCTTTTTCTTTGCATTCATGATTTGACTAATCGGCACAAGAAATCTCATTTTTGGTTCCTGCTTTAGATGTGACATCCTCACCCAGCCTGATTTCTTGATTTAAAGTGAGAGACATATGACTCTTCCTTTCACTAGAACAGTTAGCATCTGTTCTTGTTTCACGAATTTTGTGTCTCAGAATAGGGAGGACTGAGGAGAGGGAGAGAGATTTGAACAGTTGGGCACTAGAGCAATCAGAACACAAACCACGTTTATAGATTAAATTCACCATCTGGTGTGGACACGCCAAAACAAGGACGATAGTAACATCACTTAACAGTAAGGACCACAGATCACCTATCACTCGAACCTATTGATAACACGTTTTTTAATGTAGGAGTACTGCTATTTGATTAAACTTATTGAATTGGGCATGAACTCCACATTACTTTAAAAAATTTTTTAATTGTATATCCGTGAGATAGAACATTACAAAGATATTCGTAATTGGGTTTTAGTCACCAACGATCCAGCACCCATCCCTCCACCAGTGTACATTTCCCACTATCAATGTCCCCCGTTTCTCCACCACCATCCCCCAAACCCCCACTGACAACACCCAACCTCTCTATGGGAGGCACTTTCATTCTTGCGCTCTCTCTCTCTCTCTCTCTCTCTCTCTCTCTCTCTCTCTCTCCTTTTCATTTTATGCATTATGGTTTACAATACAGGTGCCGAGAGGTCGTGATGTTTGTTCAGGGCATTGGGTATTTTTATCAGGATGGTAAGGCTGAAGTAGCTTTTCAAATGGGTGGAAGCTTCGGGGGTGTGGATGTGACTACCAAGGTATCCAGAAGTACAGGGAGGTGAAAGCTTGATAACTCTTACGTAGATAATAGAACTTCTGAAAAATCATGCAAATTGCCAGCGCACGGCAGAGAGACTAAGTGAACACATGGTAAGGGAAGAAGGGCACCCAGATGGGACTGGAGCGATAGCACAGCAAGTAGGACATTGGCCTTGCACACAGCCAACCTGGGTTCAATTGCCAGCATCCTATAAGGTCCCCTGAGCACCACCAGGAGTAATTCCTTGGTGAAGAGCCAGGAGTAACCCCTGTGCATCACTGGGTGTGACACAAAAAGAAAAAAAAAAGGGTACCCTGAGACTCGCTCAACCCAGCTGCAACCTTCCACTTGGCTTTTGCACCCTATAGACAACAGATGCTTGACCCGCAGTGTAGCTTTGGTTCAGTTGTCGTGGGAAATAATTGCTTGTTTTGGCTCTTGGCTGCCATGAGTTGGCCACATTGCAGGATGCTTGGCCATGGGGCTGAAGGCTTTGAAAGGTAACCAGGGGTTGATGCAGGGGAAGTGAGGACAGAACTTCTGATCTTTTCCATTGTAGATGCTTTGACCTCCTCTCTGGGCAGAGAAATCCCATTTATCTTGTAAACATAGAACATTTTCAATTTCTCCAGTTTTCTTTAAGTGGCAAAAGAAACAGAGTACTGATTTTTGGGACATTAAGAAACAAAAGACTTCAGTTTGTGAAAAACAAAACCAAACCATTACTTAGCTGTACAAAGCAAGATCTGTCTGTAGTACACATCTTTTTCTAACCATAAGATAAATTTCTATTATGCAAAAACCTTTTTCCAATGTATTGTTCAAATTAGTTGATCACTCCCACTCCCAATAGTACAGTTTGTTCCCATTTGTATTGACATTGCCCTAAATGGTATTTCTCTGGCATTAAATATCTTAGAAGGGCAAAGAACTTTGCTACCGTTCAACCCATAAATATGCATGGATATGCAATATATATATGCAGTGTCATGCAATATATATATTGTATTTAATTTAATGCAATATATATTTAAATGCAATTTAAGTATTTAATTTAATCTGTCCTGCACTGCAGAGCCTGGCAAGCTACCCGTGACATATTCGATATGCCAAGAACAGTAACGATAACGGGTCTCATTCCCCTGTCCCTGAAAGAGCCCTCAGTACAGCAGCGTTGGGAAGGACGAGTAAGGAGAGGCTGCTAAAATCTCATGGCTGGGACAAATGGAGACATTACTGGTGCCTGCTTGAGCAAATCGATGAACAACTGGACAACAAGTGATACAAGTGATATATATATATATATAGCACTGTAGCACTGTCCTCCCATTGTTCATCGATGCTTTGCTTGAGTGGGCCCAGTAACATTGTGAGACTTGTTGTTACTGTCTTTGGCATATCAAACACATCACGGGTAGCTTGCCAGGCTTTGCTGTGCGGGTGAGATACTCTAGGTAGCTTGCCGGGCTCTCCAAGAGAGGCAGAGGAATCGAACTCAGGTTGGCCGGATGCAAGGCAAACGCCCTACCCGCTGTGCTACCACTCCAACCCAAGTGATATATGTATATTGATATATATATATACATATATATAAAATATGTGACACATATGACATGAGGTCGGTTCTACAACTGAATATTTGAAATTATTATACTCAACCTTTGAAGTAAGTGCTAAAATAAGTACTTTTGTACTAAAATAAGGAACTTAAATCAGATTTGTAGTACCTACTGAATTATAGAAAACTGTAGAAATTGCAACTTGTAGATTCAAATGCTGGACTCACCTCTTACGATCTTATCAATTGGGCCAGTTATAGAAATCCTAGTAAACTGAACTGCTTGCTAACTGTCCCCCAGCTAACTATTTTATAGTCATGCCAGATGGAACTTCCCTTATAAATTATTATACTTCAGAAATACCTGTTCTGTCCATTAGGCTTTAATGGAAATGATTAGTGACAGCCATATGATCCAGGCAAGTAAAATCAGATTTAATGTCTTAGGGTTTCTCTAATATTCATTGTTTCTTCATTGGCTGTTTACACAATGAAATGTATGTTAATAACTGGTTGGTGTAAAACATCTTCTGTGTGTGAAAATTGAAGAAATGAGAAAAACTGCCTTCCAAAGGAAGATTTAGGTCCTAGTTGATAAATCAGAACTTCAGAGGATACACTGTTGTATTTGGGCTTTAGAACTTTTGGTCCCCAAATATGTTGTCTTCCTATAGTTTTTTACTTTACATGTGTAAAGCTCGTCTTTCTGGTGCAGTTCTTTGTTGCTGTCCTTTGAAAGCCCATGATGAAAAAACTAAGGCTTCACTCTGCAAGTTTTTCTCTAACCTTAACCTAGAAGTGCCTCGGGAAGAAGAAAGGGTTTGAAAAATGCTTGATGGTAATTTTTGTTCTTGGTGTGTGCGGGCAGTTGCTGGGGAAGGGAGTAGGGAGTTTTTGTAGTCTATGTGTGTGTGTTGGGGGGGGGGGGGGAATAGTGTTTTGTTTTATTTTGGCTTTAAATTCCAAGTCTAAATCAAAACAGTTTGCTGTTGAGAGATTTCATGTGTGGTCCCTTTTGCATGAGGGCCAATGACTTAATTTCTCATCAGCTCTTTTTTTTCTAAGTGAAATAAAATAGTTTGTAATCCAAAGAAATTTAGAGACATGTGAGAGAAAAATACATTTTCAAGAGAGGACTCAGGTTTCCCTATAGTAGAAACAGCCCAGCTCTTCCTGTTAACTTGCTTAACAAGCAATCTATGCATTGATTCGCATTGATTCTTCTGCTCTATCTTCATATTAGAGTTAATCTCTTTCTGTGTCTCATATAGTTTGTAGAGGATCCAATGAGACAATGGATGAGGGACTTTTGAAAAAGAGATGCTGTCTTAGAAATGTAAAGTGTGAAAGATGATGACAGTTTTCTTTAAAAAATATCACATTACTGGTTAAATTACTGTTGCATATTATTCATTTTTAAATTTCCAGTGAAACCACTGCCACCATCCAAAGTGAAAGCAGAAATTACTGTGAACACTGGACTATTGAAAATATCTTGGGAAAAGCCAATCTTTCCAGAGAATAATCTGCAGTTTCAGATTCGCTACAGATTAAATGAAAAAGAAGTACAATGGAAGGTACTTTCTACCTAGAAATTTCTTTAACTTGCTCCACTGAACGCTATTTCTTAAATGTTGTTATTTTACTGTACAATACTAATTGTTTTGGCATAAAAATAGTTTCTTTGTATTCTGTAGCAATTTTTGCTAATGTATTTGGTATAAACCTGTTTAAGGAATAAAATGGGCTGCAATCCATTATTTTGCAAAGTGTTCCTTGAGAAAAGATCAAGAGACTAGTATATGTAGGAAACCCTGAATTGTGGTATATTCCAGTGTTCAGACAGTGTGCATCACCTAATAAAGGTCCGGTGAGATCTCATTTTTATAAAAACATCTGTGACTATTTCTTCCTGTAAGATGATAGCCCTTCCCGTGGCTTGGCTCACAAGCCAAACCCAATACGGGTATTCAATACATCCAGAAAAGACGAAGCTACTTCTCAGTTTGGGAATCAGACTCAACTAAATGCACTGCAGAGGCCTCTACCTCCATGTGTTAGTAATGAATGCTTTGGCTTATCTTACAGATGTATGAGGTGTTTGACTCAAAATCAAGGTCGGCAAGCCTTCCTGTGGCTGACCTATGTGCAGTGTATGCTGTTCAGGTGCGCTGTAAGAGACTGGATGGAGTCGGGTATTGGAGCAACTGGAGCGCTCCAGTCTACACGGTTGTCACGGACATAAAAGGTCTGCAGAGTCATGGGGTTTGTGTGTGTGTGTGTGTGTGTGTGTGTGTGTGAACATTTTTTTGTTTTTGGGTCACACCCGGTGATGCACAGGGGTTACTCCTGGCTCTGCATTCAGGAATCACTCCTGGTGGTGCTAGGGGACCATATGTGATGCTGGGAATCAAACTCGAGTCGGCTGCTTGCAAGGCAAATGCCCTACCTGCTCTGCTATTGCTTCAGCCCCCTTAAAAATGTTTTTGGTGTTTCAAATACTACTGAAAAATACTCCTTTCTGAGAATGCCAAATCCAACTTGGGTGCCTTGTTCTACAGTTCCTACCAGAGGTCCCGATTTTTGGAGAATGATTGATGAAGCTACAGCTAAAGAAGAGAGAAATGTCACTTTGCTTTGGAAGGTATTCTCACTTTTTTCCATTATTCCTAAATTTTATTTTTATATGCAATGCTATCAGTTACTGATAATACAATGCCAAAATTTCATCTTGATTTTGAGATGTAGTTACAGAGAGCTGAGATTAAGGATATGGAGAGCCAGGCCCTGAGTGGGAAGACTATTTCTGCTCTCGGATGAATGTACCACAGCCTTTTCACTACTGGTTTTGGGAAGTCACGTAGATTCTGTAGTTCATGCATCTGTGTAAATCTTGGATTGGATTAGATGATGCGTAGTGTCCCTTCAAGTTTTCAAATTCTATTTGGATTTAAATCTAAACAGAAAATGTGGCCTTCACTGCATATATCAAGGCACCTAACACAAGAAATTATCACATTTGTAGGACAACATACAACTAATAGGCATTTCAAAATTCATCATCAGTAGCTAGTCAGCCTAGAAATTTTCAAAGCATTTTCTCTCCCAAATCAGTTGAATTCTTTCCAAAGTGAACAGATTCCTTTAGTTACAATTTGGGGGAGATACAGTCCATAGTATACATCACTTGTCATCAGGAAATTGCTAATTAAAACAGCAATGGCACAGCTGCTATAATGGTTGGAATTTTTAAAACATGGTAATAAATTACTGAAGAGAGTGCAAAGCAAAGAAATGTTATTCTTTGCTAATGGGAATGCAAAAGTGATACTTGCAAAAGGACTAATTTCTAGTTAAAAGATAAAAAAGTTCTGGGATATAATGTGCAGTGTGGTGGCTGTAACTATCACTTTGGGTGTCTTTGAAGAAAATCTTGAAAATTCTCACCACAGAGGAAAAAATGTTTTCTTTGGATGTCCACTAAACTTATTGTGGTTATAATTTCACAGTATATAGGGATCAAATCATTATGTTGCCCACCTAATGCAATGCTATGTGCCAATTATATCTTTTTAAAGATTGCACTTGAATAGCCATAGCAGTTTTATTCACCATTACCACGGTATAAAAAGCAACCACGTCTCCGAATGGATATGATATGGTATTTTCATACAATAAAATCTCATTCAGTGACAAAAAAAAATTATTCAGTTACCAAAGCGATGTGGATGAATCTTATATATGATTGTTTCTTTGTGTTAGAAGCCTATATGAAAAGCCTTCATTATTATTCCACTTACGTGATATTCTAGAAAAGGTATAACTCCAGAGAAGATTTTTATTTTTAAATCAGTGATTTTTATGGCTTTTCCTGCTAGAGGAAGATTTTCCATCAGATTTTTCCTGATGGGAACATATTTGAAAATATAAAACAAAGGGAATTTTATTTTTTTATTGTAGTGAAACTCTTTTTTAAATTATCTGGAGGGAGTACATAGTATTTGCCAAAATGCATAGAACTTTCCAGCACTAGAAGCAAATATTCATGCAGGTTAAAGATAAATCATTTAAGTGTTTGAAGAATCTCAGGATCAATTCCAAACGTCAATCAAGAATCTTACTTTGGTTGTATTACCAGAGTATGATTACCTTAGCAGGGGAAGTCAGAGAAGGTGCTGTCCTTTATTACTTTGTAATGTGTGGATTCTTAGAAACTGGAGGCAACATGATATACTTATGTTATGCTGAACGTAAGTGTAGTGTTCTAGTTGATAGTAATTTATCGTGGGGTATGGGGTAACAATGACTATACCACTATGTTGAATAACATTGGGTTGACCTTGATGCACCCAGTGCAAGGAGCTTGGAGCTTAAGGTTTATTGAGCCACTCCCACAACAGTGCAACTGAGGTACACCCAGTTCCACCATGCACTAATAATCCTAAATTGCTTTTCTCTTTCCTTGATGTCATTTGCATGGTTTATTCAGCAGTGTCCTTTTGGATAGACACAGGAAGACAGTTGATGCTATGCTATGTAACATGGGAGTTAATTGACTCCAAAATAACATTTACTCCTGAGCATTCATATTTACTGTACTTAGGCCTCAGTTGCCCTTAGTTTTGAGCACTCCAAGAGCAGGGTCCTTGTCTGTCTTGCTCTTGGACTGGATGGACCCAGGACAAGCTGTGAGCTATCTTGGCATCAAAATGGGCCAGGCCAAGCACCATAATACTTAACTACAAATTAAGAGCATGGTCATGAACAAACTCTGTCATGACACAAAAGAAGTAACTGAATAAGAACCCTGCTGGAAAGACTAACCTGGCCTGAGGACTGTGGTCTGGAATATATAGCAAGATGTCCGCAGGAAGAGCCAGACTTTAAGCTTAATATGTCATGCAAAATATCATTGCTAGAAATATTATAACTAGTAAATTTACTATGACTTTAAATGGATTACTAGCTGAGGAAAGGAGAAGGCAATACATCTTGGATGGAATCCCACTCGTGGGCAGATCTCCTAGTAATCTGGAGTAATCTCTCCGGATGAGATTTTGTCCTTGAGTTAATCTGAAGGAGTGGTCTTACCTCTCTTTGTTGTTATGATAATGTTCAAACACACCTTTGTGTCCTCACCCTCCATGATTCTATATAACTATGCTCTAAGGGGTAAAAGAGAATCAGAACAGAACAGATCAGAACAAGAGGAAATAGAACAAAAGTTGGAGAATCAGAACAAGAGTAGAACAAGGGGATCAGAACAAGAGGAATCAGAATAAGAGGCAACAGAACAAGAGTACGTAAGAGGATTCAGAATGAGACTAGATGTTGGGGAAGGAGATGAAGACAAGACGCAGGGACTGGACGTTGAGAACGAGAAGGTTGATGATGAGACATTGAAGAGGAGGAGAACTGAGACTTTGGGACTTTGAGATCTATGAGGTTCTGGATATGAAACTCTGATGATGGGATATGTAACTCTGATGACTGGGACTACAACTATGACCGAGACTACACTATGACTGCATCGTAAAGGGAGAGGTGGGACAACACCGGGGAGGAGAGAAATAAGCTGACCAGCCTGGGGCCAGACTCCTGTTCTATCTCTGTTTCTCGGTTCTTCAGCTGTCGTCGAGCCTGGGGAGGTGGCTCTCTGCCACGAAATGCTCGAGTCCTGAGTGTCCAGCCTGCATGGGCCCACTGTTTTTTTGTTATTATTTGAAACTTATACCACTATCCATGCAAGCCAGGATTGATGAATTCAGTCAATGGATGGTGAGCAATTAGTAGGACACCCTTAGTTTCTCCTGTTTGGAAGAGCCAGACAGGCAGGGGGTAGAAAGACTGGCTGACTAGTGTGAAAACGGACTAGATTTGACATCAATACATAAACTCATGCTTAGCTAATTCTGCATACAGAGGAATACACATAGAAACATTGTGATCTAGGGACTAGTAAATAGATTTCCTTGATTTGTAAGCTGAGCGGGCCTTGAAGTCAGGCCATTCATTCCTATAGTTGGGACTGTATTCGTACTCACATTGGTTTTTAGTGCTATTTTCTAATAAAAGGAACGAAGGCAAGGTCAGGAGCTAGTACAGTGGTTTGGACATGTGCCCCTAACATGTGTCTGGCGTGGGTTCGATCCCTCACACCACCTGGTACTTGAAAGCAGTCAAGTGTGCCTCTGGATACCCCCAGCATTGCTAGGGGGGCTAGGTGGTTTTGGTGGTCCAGGGGTCCCTATCCTTCCAGGGTCCAAGCTGCCTCATGTCCTCAAACCCTTGTATTGATCTGAGAACCCAAATTTTCCAAGAATCACTGGTGGAGCCTCTGAACCCCCAGAACACCACGGTCAATATCAGATCCTTCCCAGGACCCCGCCCTGGAAGGGCTGGTGCTGGTCTGCTATTGCCTCCCATGGGGTAGAATTTTGAGAGTTCTTTGAGCTCTGATGGTACCGAATGCCCATTTGTACTTGAACTAACCAGGATCATGTTTATTCTACAGCCTCTCACGAAAAACGACTCATTGTGCAGTGTGAGCAGCTATCTGGTGAAACATTACACCTCCGACAACAGAACATGGGTGGAAGATGTGGGAAATGACACAAAATTCACTTTCCTGTGGACCGAGCAAGCACACACGGTCTCAGTGCTAGCTGTCAATTCTATTGGCACTTCCTTGGCAAATTCTAATGCGACCTTCTCCTGGCCTGTGAGCAAAGGTAAGATGAGATCTGGGCTGATCAGCCACTGCTCCCTTGAATAGTTGGTCATTGCCAGTTCCTCTCATTCTGCACGATCTTCCAAGAGCTCTGCAGATTTTTGAATTTAGAAGATTTTTTCTCTTCCTTGTCTAAAAATAATAAGTCTGATTTGACCTGGATTATGTAATAGTCCCTGAATTTCCATGTGCAAAACACTTCTAAAGTGATATTCTAGAATATATAACACTTAAACATTTTATACTAGTGAATATTGTAGGTAAATCTCTCCATACATCATATGTATTTGTAGTCTATTAAATTTATAT
>JAOXYA010145626.1:0-21504 GCA_028565675.1 Sorex palustris | reverse complement strand
TAATAGCTTTGGTATGTGGCTTGATTCTGGAGGTGTGTGTGTGGGGGGGGGGGGAGAGTTGTGTAGATTTGGTTTGTTGGTTTTTGGGCCACACCTGGTGCTCTGAGCTCAGTGCTCAGGGATGATTCCTGGCAGGGCTTGGAGTGGGGCACGGGACACCATGTGGGTGCTGGGGGTCAAACCTGGGTGGGACATGTGCAAGGCAAGAGTGCCGTTGAATTCTCAGTGCCAGTATCTGCTCCACTGTCTGCGACCCCATGAGGTGTGGCTGAGCGAAGATAACCCCAGAGATGAATGCTTTCTCGATTTCCCTTTTTGTTTTTCTATTGGGGGCTGGGGTAGGAGCTTGGGCTACTCTGGTAGTGCTCAGGAATCACTTGTAGGGCACCATATGTGTTGCCGGATGCAGTCTGTTTCAGCTGTGCTCTCGCCCATTTTCTTTTTCTTTTTTTTTTTTTTTGCTTTTGGGTCACACCTGGCAATACACAGGGGTTACTCCTGGGTCTTCACTCAGGAATTATTCCTGCCAGTGCTCAGCCATATGAGATGCTGGGAATTGAACCTGTGTCGGTCGCATGCAAGGCAAACGCCCCTACCCTCTGTGCAATCTCTCCAGCCCTCGCCCATTTTCTTAACTGCTTCTGTAAATCGTGTGCGAGGTACAGTGATGGATAAATAGCACCCCCTGGGTAGATCAATAGGGTTCTTTAGATCTTAAATTCCTAAAAAAGTCTGAGGAAGGAGCGAATGGAAAGAACACACTTAGGATTCCCTCCGGCCTATCTGTCCCTAAGGACTAATCGGTGTCACCTAAAGATCTTTATCCAATTATCAAAATTTAAATAACCCTGGATTGAACTAGACTGTTGTGAATCACAAACTCTGCTGGTACTTTGTTTTGATTTTTTTTTTCTTTTTAAATTTATCATTTTTTTTTCTTTTGGGTTCAGACCCCGCAATGCTCAGGGGTTACTCCTGGGTCTGCACTCAGGAATTACTCCTGGCGGTGCTCTGGGGACCATATGGCACACTGGGATTGAAACAAGGTCAGCCACATTCAAGGCAGAAGCCCTCCCCTCTGTACTATGGCTCTGGCCCCTTTTATCGCTTTTTTGGGGGTCACAACTGGTGATGCCCTGGTCTTATTCCTGGCTCTGCACTCTGGAATTACTATTGGTGGTGCTCAGAGGACCATATGAGATTCTGGGATGAAACCCGGGTCAGCTGCGTGCCACTGCAAATGCCCTCCCCACTAGACTATCCCTGCTGCCCCACGTCTTTTGGTTCCCACCCCATCCTTAAGCAGGCTTTTCTCTATGGTCATCCAGAAACTGCAGGAGGTATCTGATACTTAGTCTCTTCAAAGAAAATTTTGAGGAGTTACGTGGGTGGGTGTGCAGGTCTACCCAGCGTCACCCAGAGCTTACTCTCACCCGTGCTCAGGGCTCACTCCTGGCCTTCCTCATGGGATCAGTTGTGGTCCCGGGGATCAAATTGGAATCAGTTTGTGCAAGGCAAACACCTTAATATTGGTGCCCTAAGCCCTGTACTATCTCTTCGCCCCAGACAGTGTTCTTGGGTGGTTTATGTTATCACTACAGTAGCAGCTGGCCTTACACAGAAGGTGACTCAGTGGCCAGTTACTGCATCAAAGGGCACAAGTGGACGAGAAAGCAAGAATGGGCCTTGCAAACTTCCCTCCCTAGAATGGTCTCTGAGCACCAGCAGGGGTCACTCCTGACTGCCGCAGGGAGCTGCCCTACTCCCTCGCTCCCTCCAGAAACGCTAAAAAGGACTGCAGAAGACCAGGTGCAAGAGAGTGAGCCTGCCAGATCTCTCTCTAGGGTTCTTAGACGTCTGGGTTGCAGAGACTACTGATAAAGTTTCATAAACATAATAGATGCCTTTGTCCTACCTTATTCAATTGATGAATATGAATTATTATTAGCATATTAATGTTAGTGAATTCTTTTTTTCTTTTTGGGTCAGACCTGGCGGTGCTCAGGGGTTGCTCCTGGCTCTGCGCTGAGGAACTACCCCTGGCTGTGCTTGGGGGACCCTGTGGGATGCTGGGAATCAAACCCTGCTCGGCTGTGCTCAAGGCAAACGCCCTACTCACTGTGCTATTGCTCCAGCCCCACGTGAAATTTTTTAAATATGTGCTGGGTGCCCAAGCACTGAGAGTGTAAGCAGCCAAAGGGGGAAGGCCTTTGGAGGCCGGCCTTGTGCTCTCACTGTGTTTAATCGCGAACTTGGGTTTTGTGTTTCTTTTAGGCTTAGATGCCACAGGATCTTTTTTCTCTCGATACGGAGCATCTCTTAAGGAGCTTGATTTTAGCATCATGACTTTCCTCTGGAACGAGAAGTACGGCCATAAACTGGCTTCCATCGAAGGGAAGCAGCTGAGTTATTTCTGTGAGCCCACAGCAGTGACGGAGGCGCGGTGTCTAATTTGGCTGCTGGAGGACCATCGTGACAAGTTCCCTGGCCTGCATAATGCCTTGGATGAATTCTTTGATATAATGGGTATGTGGACCAAGTTCAAATACTGCATCTGGGGGGAAGGTGGAACTGTACTTAACCATTTTTACATATTTAAGGAAAGAGTGAACAGTATTAGGTACAACTGTTTTTTTTTGGGGGGGGAGTTTGTGATTAAGAATATTAAATTTTTTTTTTTGTAACGTCATTTAACTTTTAATCTGGGAGTTGTAGAATTAGTCAGGTGAGAACATTATACAAACAACATATTATGCTGTTCTCATTTTAGGCGTTTTGTCAGGTTCTTGCCTAGGATGGGTGTTTTGATGTGGAACATTTAGGAAAGAGATGTCCTACAGGCATGTGTGATGTTTGCAGTCTCAAGGCAGAGCCTGCCTCTGCGGTAATGGGAAAAGGCCCCAGACTCTGGGAGCTGTCAGTAGTTGCTCAGCCTCTCCCTAATTTAGTCCTGTATAAACCCTCATGGGTTCTGCTGTTTCCCGGGTCTCTGTTAATGCGGGCCTTAGAGGTGCTTGTACTCGTCCCTGCTCTCACTCACCTTAGGTCCTCGATAAAGGTCCAGAAAAGGTACCAAAGGGTTCAGGGGGAGGATCAGGTATGTGGTGCATTCAAGGAGGAGGGCAGCCTTGATGCTGGCGAGTGTTTAAATTGCACATAACAGGGAAATGGGCTTGGATAGGTTGACGTCCAGGCTTAGACAGAGGATGGGGGAAAATTGAGGACCGGTGTGAATCAGAGCAAGGAGATCTGCATGGCAGAATGCAGTAGCTAGTGGGCGATTTCTCTTGGATTTCGGTTTCTCTATTGCACAAATGAGAGGACTTAGAACCAGCAATCTCTGTGGTTGTTCTGCTTCAGAATTCTGGTGTTCTTAGGTACTAACTGAATTTAATTTTTGTTGATAATCACATGCATGTCTTACAAATGACTACTCTTCTTCATGGTCCCTTTATCTCGTGGTTTCATGGGTCTATGTATGGTCAGAGTTAGGCCTTTCAAGATTCGTGCTGTGTTAAAGGGTACATACGAGGTCTGGCCTTGACAACAGTGTCATGTGGTAGAGGCCAATGTGGTAGGAAGAAATGGAAGGCTTGCTGTTTTGCGTTTCTTAGGGAGCAGATTCAAACCTAGATGGCTTTATTTTTCCAGGACTCTGCTTCAGGACTGAACGTGACATGCTACCGGATAGCCTGAATTTATTGCCATCAGTTTGCCACTGCTGGTAATAAAACGCTGCCTGGGCTGAGCTCACAAAACCCAATGCATGTTTGGATCACACAAAAGTAAATTCTAAAAAAGATACACCTCCCCCTCATTTGCATTTTTCTGGGTCTCATGTCTCTACCTGAAAATTGCAGCCCATCTAGCTGTGATTATTTTCCACCCTTGAGACATAGAGTTGGAAACCAACAATCAATGACTGGCTGATTGATTGATCTATCCTTAACTCTGCCTTGCACCCTTACTGTGTTTTCTTCTTTTCCTCTAAAGGAATGGTTCTCTTAAAACTTCCCGAAACCACTGGGCCTGTAACAAAATGTATTTAACAAAGCAGTGTAGACAACCGAGAGATTTAATAAATTAATGTAAACGACCAGGATAATCCTGAAGGGCCATATGGGTAAATCTGCTTTCAACCCTAGGCTTCCTAAATTGATTTGTTAAAAACCAGCATTGAGGGTTTGAAGTGATAGCAGAGTAGATAGGACGTTTCCCTTGCACGCGGCCAACCCAGGTTCGATTCCCAGCATCCCATTGGGTTTCCCAAGCACTGCCAGGAGTATTTACTGAGTGCATAGCCAGGACTAACTCCTGTGTGTTGCTGGGTGTGACCCAAAGGGTGGGGAAAACGCATTGAGCCCCAGGAAGATAATACAAAAGGTAGGGCATTTGCCTTGCGCATTGCTGACCCCATCAATCCCTGGCATCCCCATGTGGTTCCCTGAGCACCACCAAGAGTGATCCCTGAGCACAAAGCCAGGAGTAACCCCTGGGCATTGCAGGGCATGGCCCAAACCCAACCCATCCCCCCCCGAAAAATTAGCATTGCTGTCTGTCTTGTGATTATCAGATCCTGAAGTTGGTCTCAGCTGTTCAATTGTCCCATGATCACCTTCTCAGAGCAGACTGACTATGTCTTACTCCTGCCCTTCCCGTGGCCAGAATGTAGTCATCTTTCCATAATTATTAGCCTGTTGCTGTGACTGGCTTCCAATTGGTCTCCAGGCCTCTGCATCCTCCCACTCCAAATCTGCCTTTAGATTCCCACTTGGGCCTCTTCCACAACCTCCCTCCCTCTCTGTGTGTTTCATTTAGGAAGAACTTTACTGGGTTTCTTGTGTGTGTGTGTGTGTGTGTGTGTGTGTGTGTGTGTGTGTGCTTGCACCTTACATTTTTGAGTGGGTTTTCCTCACTCTCCTCGTGCACCGTCGTCTAGCTGAGCTCATGTCTGCCCTGCACTTTACTGCCTCCTCTGTTTGGGATTCCTTTGCTATTTTGGTTTTTTGTTTTGTTTTGTTTTTGTTTATTTGTTTGCGGCACACCTGGCAATGCACAGGGGTTACTCTTGGTTCTGCACTCAGGAATTACTGCTGGCAGTGCTCAGAGGACCATGTGGGATTTTGGGAATTGAAACCGTGTTGGCCGCGTGCAAGGCAGATGCCGTACTCTCTGTGCTATGGCTCCAGTCCCCAGTTTGCGATTCCTTTGAACCTCACGTCTCCCCTTTAGTTATTTCTTGGACCTGTCCCCTGGAAAGGGCCAGTACTCCATGAGGTTTGTCTCCGCTGTGTTTATCACGGCACTTAGTGCTCTGGGTTACAGGTGTTTGTCTGTTTTCTAGAACACGACAGGAATGTGGTGAATTGATCGCAGGGACTGTTCTGTGCATCTTAGTGTTCCTCACTCGTGGGGTAGAGTTGGGCTCTCAGGAGATCATTGATTTTATGTGCCTCGGACTCAACAGTTTGTGGTTCTTTGTAGTTGGTTTCCCACTTGGTTGACCTTTTTTGCTCTTTCTTTTTTTTTGTAAAGAGTGTCAACGCTTTCAATTAATGTGAACAACCTTATGAAAATAAAATTTCAAAATTTTAAGTAAAAAATGAAGAGTGTCAACACCACATAGAATGTAAGATGTTCATAATGCCAAGGGTGGTTTCGTTGGAGGGTCTGGTGTGTGTATTTGATGGTGACGTGTGTCACTCATTTCCTCACAAAACCCTGTTTATCTTCCCACAGACAGCCGCTGTACCGTACTGAGGAAGCAAGACAGTGGAGATCTGCCGGTGAGTTGCTGGAGCACATTAAATGTTCCTTCGAATTTGTGTCAGCAGAAGGAGGTATTGCCCAGATCTGTGCCTCTATAGCCCAGGGGGCGTTCCAAACTAGAGATTTTGAAAAAAGGGTTACTGTTTTATTAGAAAGTTAAACCTTCGTCTTTCTGTTCCAATTAAAGCAGTGAGCAGACTCTGAGGTTCCATTAAACCATTCAGAAAATGTTAGTTAATAAATGTTAATATATTAAAAATAGGAAAAAGAGTACTGGGTCACTTCCTTGCATAAAAGTGAAGCCGTCTGTATAATTAAAATTTTAATTTTTTCCTGAGTTACAAAAGGCTTTGTTTTGAGTAGCTCCATATTGAGTTTAAAATAAAATAATATCCAGAGTTGCCTTCTTCTGTATGTTGTGGTAGTTTTTTAATATGAAGATTGTTTTCTGATTTTTTTTTTTTGGATCACATCTATATTTGAAACTTTGTCTTAATCTATGCTATATAATCTGCCAAACTATGTTTGGAAACAAAACTGACACACTCGGAACATAAATGCTTCTTTATGTTCGGTATTGTGCCCCAGTCTAACTGGATGTGGAATATCTTATTTGGCTCTAACAAAAGAATTAATTAAAAAACTGTTAAGAGCCCCTAACTGAAATTTTTTGTTTATTTATTTTTTTAAATGAATCACAATGAGATTCACAGTGTTTTATGATTGGGTGGTCATACAGTGTTCCAACACCCATCCCTTCACCAGTGTACATTTCCCACCACCAGTGTCCCCCTCCTGCTTCCCCCCCCACACCCCATAGAATTATTTTAAAGCCCGATTAATTATTTGAAATACATAAACATGTTGAAAATTAGTTTAAAATGCTGGAGCAATTTAAATTATCTTCAGCATTAGCATCAAACTTTTTATTATTTTCTATTATAAATAATATGACTCATACTATATTTCTTTATTAAAAGGTAATATATAGTCTATATCTTTATAATGAGCTTTATATACTGAATTTTGAGTTTCTTGACTTTTCTCTCTTTCCCCCCATGTTTTAGTTTAATTCTATCAAGATAAAAAACAAAGGCAAGAAAAAGAAACAAAAAGATTCAAAGGTATGGGTATTTTCTGAATATATTAATTATATTGTTGGGTGGGGTAGGGGCTTGGGACATTCTCTGAGGTGCTCAGGACTTAGTCCTGGCCCTGCACTCGGTGGGATCATTCCTGGCAGTGCCGGGAGCATTTGTGGCTGCCAGGGATTGAACCTGGGTCAGGCACATGCAAAACAAGCTCCTTGTCTGCTGTAATATCATTCTGCCCCTAATTATATAACTATTACTAATCAGATTATACTTAATCATCTATGTGAGCTTACTCTTAATATCCTGGGTCATGAAGTAGCAAATGTGTCAGTATCTGTGTTTCTAGGACAGAACAGTTAGGGCTGGAGAGATGGTTTAGAAGGTTTTTAGCACTTGCCATGCGTGTACCTCAGTCCTAGTGTTACCCATCAACCTTCCCCCACTCACCCAAAAAGCATAGGGTCATTAGTAATGCCTATTATTGCTAACAGTAAATGAGTTATTATGCTTATTGGGTAGAAAATCCTTAGTAATTGTCACCTATTATTACTAAGCTGAATTTTAAAATGAATAACAAAGCAGAGTAAGTTTCTAGTATTTGGGTGCTTTTACTGAAATAATTTTTGTTCAGATGTATATGACTAATCTTTAAGAAGTGACCAATATCAGTCTCATAAGAAATAGTGTCTCTGCCTTTCAGCAGGCCTTGCTCAGCCTGAGGGATAAGTAGGCCCTCATATCTTGGGTATGAGGACAGGTATGGGATGGATGCAAGAAAATGAACATATACTCGGAGGCTGAAAGTCGCATCTGACCTTTTGATTTTTATTTTTGAGTCTTTGTTCAAAACAAATTTTGGGGTCAGAGCCATAGCACACCGGGTAGGGGGTTTGCCTTGCACGCGGCCAATCCAGGTTCGATCCCCGGCATCCCACATGGTCCCCTGAACGCTGCCAGGAGTAGTTCCTGATTGCAAAGCCACGAGTAACCCCTAAGCATTGCTGGGTGTGACCCAAAAAGGAAGGGGGAGAACAGAAATTTAAACTAGGTGATATTTTAAAAAATGTTTTTTTTAAGTGTTGGAAATGACTGTTCATTTGAGCCTGTTCTTCGTTGATGAAAGTTTTATTGGTGTCTTCATATTCATGAGAAATTTTAGATAAACCCTACACACTGCGTGCATATTCATAGTTTTTTTTTCCCTTTTAAAAATTTTTTCTTTTTTGATTTGGGGCATACCTGTGATGCTGCTCAGATTATTCCTGGCACTATAGTCTGGAATTACTCCTGGCTGTGCTTGGGGGACCATATGGGACAACAGGGATCAAATCCGGGTCGAGTACATACAGGGCAAATGCCCTACTGCTATATTATCTTTCTGGCCCCTAAACAGTGATCATTTAATAGTAATTTCCTCCCCCTGTGGAATTTTAAGGCACAAAATAATTGTCATTTTTGCCTTTTTTTGCTTTTTTTTTTAACTAGCCTATGTTAGTTGGATCTGGAAAAACTTCAATAACACCAAATAATGATGCAACCACTTCTGGTGACGACCATAAGTAAGTATAATTTTTCTTTTTTAAGTAAATGTATGTTATGTGAAGTTAATTTTGTTAACATTTATTCAAGCAGGGTCACCACTTGAGATTAGGGGGTCAATCAATAAGAAAACAGGCACAAGAAGGAAACAAGGTCAGAAAGGGCGCCACCAAAGAAAATGGGGTTAAAAATTCTGCTTTCAGCCAACAATGAAAAGTGGTCAAAAAACAAAAAAGATCTCCATGAAGTAATATTCTGTGATAATGAGTATAGGCTAATTTTTATGTTTTTTTCAACTCAAGGTTAAGGACTTTAAGTACAGTTTACTTAATGTACATTATTATTATTATTATTATTATTATTATTATTATTATTTTGGCTTTTTGGGCCACATCAGGGGATGCTCAGGAGTTATTCCTCCCTCTGCACTCAGGAATTACTCCTGATGGTGCTTGGAGGACCATGTGGGATGCCAGGGACCAAATCCAGGTCGCCTACATGCAAGGCAAACACCCTACCCTCTATATTATTGCCCTGGCCCTACTAGATGTCCTTGAAAATTGTGTTTTTTCTAATTTCTCTGTCTGAAAATGTGTCTCTGGTATGACTAGCTATTCTGACCCTTCTTGGCTCTGGTATAGCTTGGCCCATGGTTTTCAAGGGCTGATAAGAAATCCTGAAGAGCTTATTTTATACCAATCCCAATTTCACATGGGCTAAGAAAAATTTTAATTCTCCTATTTTCTCAGTCAGATATTTGTATCTAAATAGTAATTGTCAACAGTAACTTTTCAACCTTAAATTATGTGGTAGTTTGTTGCATTATAATTGAGTATGTTACTTGTTATTTCTTTATATAATGTATTTAAATATTTTAATTGAATTATGATGAGTTACGTGGTTACAGTGTTATTCACGATTGGGTTTTAAGCTACAATGTTCCATACCAACTTCTTCACTAGTTTCTTCCTTTCATCAATGTCCCCAGCTTCCCTCCCACTCCTGGCCTGCCTCTGTGGCAGGCGCTATTTTTTTCCTATTATTGATGTGGTATTTTGCATGTCACTTTATCTTTGACTCCTGGCCCAGAGTGACCATTGCCCTCCATCATTGTCATAGTGGTCCCTTCCCTGACCTATCCCACCTCTTGCCCAGAGACAAGTTTCCTCTAAAGACCGACTCTCCCCTTTGCTTCTGTTGCTTTGGGCATGAGTTAGTCCCCTGCGGCTGCTCCATATCCTGTGTGTGAGTGATATCAACTATGTCTGTCCCTCTCCCTCTGACCCATTTCTCTCAGCACGGTACCTCTAGATCCCTCCTTAGGTCAACAAATTGTATGGTTGCATCATTCCTGACAGCCAAGTAGTGTCTCACTGTGACTTGTCCTTATTTTAAACTTGTTTTGTGTTCACCTAAAACTTGACTATATACCAAATTGTCTTTGATCAGCAGAAGCAGTTCAAGTTCTTCAGGCCCATTTGTGGTACCTGACCATCTCCGGCAGGATGTGGAAGAATTCGAAGCCCTGTATGAGCAGCACAGCGGAGAGTATGTTATCCGCAACAAGAAGCTCTGGGACATTAACCCCAAGCAGAAGTGCTCGACTCTGTATGAGTGAGTATTCCATGATTCCTCCCATTGGGATTGCATACTGAAGCTGCCAGATGTTTTCAGTTTCTCACTCTCTATCCCTTTCTGTTTGTTTGTTTGTTTGTTTTTGCTTTTTGGGGGTCACATCCGGCAGTGCTCCGAGGTTACTCCTGGCTCTGCACTCAGGAATTACTTCTGGCGGTGCTCGGGGAACCATATGGAATGCCGGGAATCGAACCCGGGTCGGGTCGGCCACATGCAAGGTGTTTGCATGTACTGTAGGTCTATCCACTGTACTGTAGCTCTATCCCTTATTTTTATGAAAGGGAATCCTTGGCTCATCTGCCCAGAGGGAGGAAAACGTAATTTCACAGGTTTTGTCGTCTAATATACCAAGTTAGTTGCATGTTCTTGGTGCCTGTGTTTAGAGCCCTCAGGATTAAACATAGATACCTTCTGCTTCTCACACTCTCGGTGTGCCCCAATGGGCCTGAGTGCCCAGCCAATTCCTTGTTACGAATTCCCAAGGACATATTGGACACAGAGGCGTGTGATGATTTGAATTTGTTGCCCTGTTGGGTGGAATAGCTGCTTGACATCTCATAACAACAGTGACATCTCATAACAACGTCACTTGAGGGAACCTGAGAGAAAAGGCAGATTTTGCTTGGCGTTGGTCAGCACTGTGGGACACCCTCGTTAGGTGAGGCAGGGAGTGAAGTCTAGGTAAAGGCCTGCTGCTCTGGGCTTGGGCTCTACCCAGCCTTGCTGACGTGTGGTTGCTCTTCTTTATTGCCCTAGACAAGTCCGTGTTATAGCCCTTACTTTTTTCTCTCTCCCATTTATTTATTTATTTTACTTCACAAAAAACGAAAAACAATACAAAAATCTGCAATAGAAATTAAAGGTGAGAGGCCAGAGCCTTAGTACATAAGTATGGTGCTTGCCTTGCTTGCAGACGAAGTGGGTTCAATCCCCGGCACCCCTTTTATGGTCCCATGATGAGTGACTGAAATGATTTCTATGCTAAGAGTAATCCCTGGGTACAGCTGGGAGTGGTGATGAAAGGCAAAAGCAGGAAGGGGGCGGGGAAAAAAATTTTAATTCGATTGCTGAAGAGTCTTCTGAGAAAACTTTGACCCAGTCCATTCTTTCTTCCCTCCTTAGTTCATCCTAGATGTTCAGTGACAGGGGTTGGAGTGATAGCACAGCGGGTAGGGCATTTGCCTTGCACACGGTTGACCCAGGTTCGATTCCCAGCATCCCATATGGTCCCCTGAGCACCGTCAGGACTAATTCCTGAGTGCAGAGCCAGGAGGCACCCCTGTGCATCGCCAGGTGTGACCAAAAAAGGAAAAAAAAAAAACAGATGTTCGGTGACAGACTCTTGGTTGTCTTGGGAGTTGAAGTGTATATGACAAATATTTCTAGAGATTCTTGAACAGTTGTGTACATAGAAATAGTTACATTTCTATTATAAGTGGTAATAACTTGACATGGGCATAAAAGGCTTCATGTGCTTTTTTTTTTTCTTTTTTACCGACTTCCTCGAAAATAAGTTCTTCTCCTTGTTAGCACTCAATTATTTATTTTTTCCTTGATGGTATGGTAGAGATAGAATACCCTCATTTGATTTGGCTTTTTTTTGGCCGGGTGGCCTGCTTCCCAAACACACAAAAAGTAATAATTTTATTAATAAGCATGTGAAAGAGTGTATCTTGTTTAGGAGACCTTTGGTAAACTTTTTTTTTTTATCAGATAAACATATACCAGTACTTCGTTGCATTAACTCATGTAAATATCAATTTTTCTCAGTTACTTTTCCCAGTTGCTGGAGGAACACGGTCCCTTGGACACAAGTAACAAGATGTTCTCCGAGGAATATGAATTCTTTCCCGAAGAAACCCGACAGATCCTGGAGAAAGCGGGCGGCTTGAAATCCTTCCTCCTGGCCTGCCCTCGGTTCGTCTTAATCGACAACTGCATTGCGCTGAAGAAGGTCGCCTCCCGCCTCAAGAAGAAGAGGAAGAAGAAGAACATGAAAACCAAAGTGGAAGAAATCTCCAAATCTGGAGAGTTTCTGCGCAGCAAACTCCCTCTGAATCCAGCCGCACGGGAATTCAAACCCGACGTCAAGCCTAAGCCAGTGTGTGAAGCCCCTCCGGTGCCATCGTCGGAGACCCCCGGGGCGGGACCTGCCAATCCTCCCGCAGCAGCAGGGGATGCTCTGAAGCCCAAGCCCGTCCCCAGCCATCCTTCCGGCCCAGTTTCCGAGGAGGAGCCCCCCAAAGCGGCTGCCTCCGATGCCGCCGCCCCCGTGTGCGAGGAGGCTGGTCCCCAGCGCGGGGCGGAGGCCGTGAAGCCCACCTACTGGACCCAGCCCCAGCTCGTCACGGGCTACTGCACCTACGTCCCCTTCCAGGGCTACGGCCTCTCCCAGACGCCGCCCGGCTACATCAACGTTATCACCAGCCTGCCGCAGTACACCAACGTCTACACTCCGGTGGCCGGTGTTGCTCCCGAGTACCCGCTGCAGGCGCCGGTGCCCATGGTGCCCTCGATCGGGGCCAGCACTGTGGCCGAGGCCGGCACTTCGGGTCTCGAGGGTACCTCGCTGAACGCCGAGGGCGTCCCTGCGAGCCAGGGGCCGTCAGAAACACAGGTCCTCCCGGTCACCCCGGCACCCCCTGCCGAGCCTCTGACCAGCACCGATGATGCACCTGGCAAAGCCCACAGTGAAACAAGTGGAGAAGGCAGCCACGGCGAAGGCAGTGTGGGCAGCGCCAGCCACGTGGCAGATGTTCCACAGACAAAAGTGGCTGCCATACAGGTGATTCTTAAAGAGGAGTGCCACAGAATTGGCGGGGTGGCGGGGCGGGCGGGGGGGAGGGGCGGTGTACAAGGAAGCACCTTAACCTCCTGTACTATCTTTCCAGCCCAGGAAGAACATCTTTTTAAATGCTTCCACTTGATTATTTTTTGTTTGTTTGTTTTTATGTTTTGGCACACCCGGCAATGGCAATGCGCAGGGGTTACGCAGGGGTTACTCTGGCTCTGCACTCAGGAATTACCCCTGGCAGTGCCTGGGGGACCATATGGAATGTGCTGTGCTATTGCTCCAGCCCCTCAATGCTAGTTTGTTGTTGTTGTTGTTTTGGGGTTTTTTTTGCTTTTTGGGTCACACCCAACAATGCTCAGGGGTTAGTCCTGGCTCTGCGCTCAGTAATTACCCCTGGCGGTGCTCAGGGGACCATATGGGTTGCTGGAAATCGAACCCGGGTTGGCCGCGTGCAAGGCAAACGCCCTACCCGCTGTGCTATTGGTCCAGCCCCTCAATGCTAGTTTTTAACAAATCAGTTTAGGAACTATCGCTCCAGCCCCTTCCGCTTTATTTTTGACTGCTTTTTACATTTATTCAGATACTTCATAGTAATTGATTTTATTGTGGTTAGTGAGGCCACCTAGAAAAGTTTGGATTTGGGGCCAAATCCAGAGAGAGGTGCTCATCGCTTCGTCCTAACTCTGTGCTCAGGGATCAGTCCTGGTGGGCTCGGGGACCCTGTGGGATGCTGGGGATTGAAGATGGACCAGACGAGTACAAGCCAAGCCCGCTGTACTTTCTCTCTGCTCCCTCACTTAATATTATTAAATTTTTTATGGAGTCTGACAAAGAGTCCTCGGTCCCCTTTCCCTCTACTCACTGTTTGCACAGACAGCGGTGTCTGTGGATGTGATCTTCTTAGGGCCCATAAGCGAGGATCAAGAGATGACTGCAGCTGTTCAGGGTTTGTCCCCACGTGAGAGGTAGCCACATTGACTTTAGCTCCACATTACACCGGGGTCCTCCCAGCTGAGGGTGCTCCCTTGTACGACTGAGCACAGGCAGTAAAGAGGAGGGAATATGTTACTTACACACACAGAGACACACACACACACACACACACACACGGCCCCACTGGAGAGCAGAGGCAGTAAAAGAGGAGGGAGTATGTTTTACACACACACACACACACACACACACACACACACACACACAGTCCCTTCCTTGCCAGCGTGAGCAGGGATTTTAGTTCCTCCAGAGATGATGCTACCGGGCTTGGCTCCATTGCATTCGTGCTGGATTTTCCTTCTGTTCCTTCAATTAGCTTTCTAGATTATTTTAAAAAAATGTTGGATAATAATGCTAAATACTCATTTTTACTTGACTAGTACAGGTATTTTTAGGAAAGCGTAAACTATTAACTAAATTTCCCCTCCTCAATCTTGAAAGTATTGTTTCATATTTCTTGGTGTTATTACATGATAGATTTATTTTTCTTGAGTAATTGAGACATTAAATGTTTGTTTGTCCCTAAGGTGTCTTGGGATATAATGAATCAAGAAGTCAATACTGAACCCTATGATCCTTTTGAGACTAAACAGGTGAGTTAAAAACCATATTCAAGTGCTGTCTTGCATTATTTGAAAAAAATCATATTAAACTGTTTAACAATTTAATTTTTATTAGCTGAATAGAAATGACACGATAGAATTAGTTTGGAGCAAGCTAATTGCGTATAAGTTTTAGAACATAAAAACTAAATTTATGTATATAAACATACACTATAAGGAATTTGGGAAGGGGAGTAAGAGTGGAAGAAAAATTTCATCACTTACTTATTTCAAAGTATACTGGTTTTATTACTTTAAATGTATAAATGAGACTTTCCCAAGTTAGAATTTATTCACATTAATAATGTGGATGCATTATTAATAATGTGGATGCATTATAAAGACTGTCACCACTTTAAGGATGATTCAGTTGAAATATCATTGTGTTCCCTGTGTTAATATATTAAAAGTTATTTGGAACCAGAATAGTACAGCATGAAGGGCACTTACCTTGTATACAGCCACTTTGGTTTGATTTCCTGAACGCCGCTTAAAAGTTTAATTTCTGAGTGCTAAGCCAGGAAGGACTCTTGAACACCACTGGGTGTAGCCCAAAAACCAAAAAAGGAAAATTTTGTTGTTTATTTCTTGTTTTTGGGCCACACCCAAAGATGTTCAAAGATTACTTCTGGCTCTGCACTCAGAATTACTCTTGGTTGGGCTCGAGGGACAATACGGGAAGCCGGGGATCAAACCTGGTTTGCCCGCATGCAAAGCAAACACTCGACCCACTGCACTATTACTTCTGTCCCATTTAAAAATATAATGGAGGGGGAAATATGTGTGTGTGTATATATATAAATATATATAAATATATATATATATACACATACATATATAATAGAGGGGGCTGGAGTGATAGCACAGCGGGTAGGGCGTTTGCCTTGCACACATCCAACCTGGGTTTGAGTCCCAGCATCCCATATGGTTCCCTGAGCACCGCCAGGAGTAATTCCTGAGCACATAGCCAGGAGTAACCCCTGTGCATCGCTGGGTGTGACCCAAAAATCAAAATAATAAACAAGAATAATAATACAGATTTAATCAACTCTATAATTGCTGAAAAGGTTTTTGATAAAATTCAAATTACATTCACTAAAACAGAAAATGGAAAAAGGTGAATATTCTTAACAGGTTACTATTTCTCAAAAGCCTTACAAAGTTTTGTTTGCAAGAGGCACTGCGTGGGTCCCCAAACACCACTGGGTTTGGCCCAGCAAACCCCAAAACAGTGAGCAGATAACCCTTAGTACTGTGTTAAAAATAATAACTGAAAAATGGTGGGAAAACCTGGGGTGTAGCTTAGGAGTAGACACTTTGCCTTGCATGTGTTAAGCCCTGGATTTCATCCCTACCACTGCAAAAGGGGGAAAAAAAAGAACAAATCTTAAATGAGAAAAAGAAGTAAGGTTGTAACCCTGATAAATAATTGGGTACGTTTTGGAACTTGTGGAGAATGACGTTCAAACTGACTGTGAAACCTGCTGAAACAAATATTCAGAGCGTATTGTACTGGTGGAAAAGTTTCAGCATGAATTAATGGGCTGGTTTTACTAAACCATGTTTAGAGGTTTTTAATATTTGAATTATTGTGGTATTCTGTAAATTTTCACCTGCCTTTTTATTGTACTTTATTTAAAGATGGTTCAGAACCAGATCAGAAACATTTTAACAAACTGCTTACAGTAGATGATTTTTGTCATTTTACTTTTAGGGGGATATTTCAGAGATTGAAAAGGAGTACCATGTTCTACAAGAGCAGCTTCAGGAAGCATGTGACAATTACGAGCAGAAAAAACTCCAGGGTTCAGAAGAGACCAAGGATCTGGAAGAAAAGTTGACACGGAACTTGGAAGAAAACAAGGTAATCCTGTCCGAATGGTCTGTGTCAGTCAGCGCATGGCACCCTGAGCAGAGCCTTGTTCATGAACTTAAGTGAACTGAAATTCACTCAGTTGCCACATTGCACGTGAGACAAAGGATTCTTCCTATGCATTGCCTGCTCCTGTTAAACTTAAAGCTGTATTCTGGTAACTAGTTTGAGCTCAGGTATTTTCCGTATTGAGAGAGTAAATAGTGCACATTTAGGGCATTTGCACATGGCTGACCTGGGTTTGATCCCTGGAATCCCATATGGTCCTGAGTCCCTCCAGGAGTAAGCCCTGAGCACTATCGGTTTGGTCCCAAAATAAAACAGTAAAACAAAATTCTTTTCCATATTGAGAGTTAGTGTGAGTGGGCTAGAGCGATAGCACAGCGGGTAGGGCATTTACATTGCACGCAGCTATCCCGGGTACGATTTCCAGCATCCCATATGGTCCCCCAAGCACTGCCAGGAGTGATTCCTGAGTGCAGAGCCAGGAGTAATCCTGAGCATCAATTGGTATGGCCTAAAAAGCAAAAATAAATAAATAATAAATTAAAAAATAAGATCTTCTGTAAGAAAGGGGATATTAATTAAGAAAGAAATTATTCAAAAAGTCTGGATCCATAGCTAGGGGATCATATGAAATGGAAGGAAATTAGCTTAATATTGGACCTTCATCAGATAACACATCTATTCAGATTCATTGTTTGCAGAAGAAAGGGGCCAGTTTGTCAAGGTTACAAACTGACTAGGACTGACTGACACTTGCCCTGTGGCTGAGGAGATTTAAAAGATGGAAACAGCTGGAATCAGAGTCGATGCTTGGTTTCCTGTTCTTAATAATCAGAAGAGGGAAATAAAATTAAGACTAGCATAGAGTGAATGGATCACACGTTTGATAAAGCTTCTTGGGGGAGGACTGAACCAAATGAAATCTATTTTATAGCACATGGTGATATTTGGTCAAAGGGACAAAGTAAATGCTTTTTACCTCCAGGGGCCGGGTTTGATCCATGAAATTCCATAGTCTCTGGAGTACCTCTGACCCCATGTACTGCTAGGTGTGGCCCAAGAAACTGAATCATATTCTTTATAAATTTTGTATGACCTGGAAGATTCAGGTTCCATACATTCATGCTGGGGAGCACATGCTTTGTATGCAAGAACCCTGAGTTCAATCCACTAGTACACACGAGGGCTCTCTCCCTTCACTCACCCTGTGGCCAATTGTGGCCCCCTCCCCCCCCAAAAAAAGGTGTGGATTACGTTCATGTGGGGATGCATGTAGCCACACAGGAGGCGGGTGTAGGAACCGCAGCTGCTGACAGTGGACAGCTAGGGGGGAGTAAGTGGGATTTCCATCTGGCTTGAGGCCTTTCCCATTTCCTATATACTCTTCTTCCTTTGTGTGCTTGAGAGGTTTAGAATGTCAAGCACCCAGGGGAGAGGCGGTGAGAGCCCGGCTCTGCTTGGCCTCGTCTTTGAGTCTGTGAGCCTGATTTCCCTGGCTTTTCTCAAGAGTGTCGGCCGGTTTTTAAGAAGAGCTGGTGTCCTGTCTCCCTGGCTTTCTGGCACATGCAGTACACTCCTGTTTTTATGCAGGAGAGGCTTACTCGGTTTGCTCTCCAGCAGGGCAGAGCGAGAGCTGTGGTCGTTCGTGAACCATGGTTGTGCTCGTGGTCTGTATGTGGAGGGACCCTTCGTACACACAGAAGGCAGGGCTGTGTGTCTGGCTTCGTCAGCAGGAGAAGCTTGCTATGTCATCCCAGGCTGCTCGCGTGCGCGTAGGATTTTCCATGACTGAGCCACATGCAGGAGTGTTTCTTACACCTTGTGCCTGTGGATACTTGCCAAGTAGGTTCTTCTGCCCCAGCATAACTTGGTTTGCACGTCACCGCCCGAGGACTGGCTCCACAGTGAAATCACTGGCTCGGAATAGAAGCAGAGCCAAGTGGTAAGGCATGCTGTGGTCAGCGGCCACGGGACAGGAGTGACTTGGGTAGAAGCAGGCTTTCCAGACGGGCCAGCCTGGGTGTCGTCAGCGTGGAGATGAGTCCTCACTTGGGCTTGCAGAGGACATGAGGATGGCTGTCCCCAGGCCAGAGGCCACGGCACGGACATGTCCTTGGAGCTCTGCTGCCTAAGAACACCTCCTGGGCCCTGGACTGGTCAGCACAGCAGCTCCCAGGAGCACGGAAAGCCTCACGGATGGAGTGTCCTGAGGCCTTTCTCTGTGCTGACCTCACTGCCAATATTCCCTGCGGGCTTTGTGGGTCCACTCTGGGCTCCAGGATGTAAGTCCCCTCCCTACGGAGGAGGCTCCAAATTCCTTCAGCTGAGCTGGTCCTTGCGACCCGGTGGACAGAGCCCCGAGCAGGAAGCTTAGACTCCAGAACATAGGTGTGTGGGGTGGAGGGATACAAGCCCCTGAGCAGAAGAGATAAGCTCCCATTGCTGAACATTTAGCTGCTTTCTTTTGGTTTGAGGTTTTTGGGTTTTTTTTTTTTCCAATCAGTAATGCTTTATTTTCTCCTCATATTAATGATCAGAAACACTACTACAGGGAATGTTTTCTTTGTACATGACCGGTGTGGACACACAGGTGCCCTCCGAAAGTTTTGCTGGTTTTCAACGGCTGGCCCTGTTGAAAAGAGGTATAAAACTTGTAGAGAATTCTCAGGTTCAGAAGAAGTTGGGTTGGGTTTTATTTTGGGAAGTGGGGACTGGCATTTTGAGTCACACCCAACTATGCTCTGGGATCACTCCTGGCAGTGCTAGGGATTGAACGGGGTTTTGCCACATGGTAAAACAAGTGCCTTGGCTACTGAATTCCCTCTCCAGCCACCAGAACTGCTTTACCTGCTCTTCCCTCTCTCCTCTCTCGCCTTCTCCCTCACCCCAGCCCCCAGAATTTTAAAAAGCAACACTTGGGGCTGGAGTGATAGCATAGCCGGTAGGGCGTTTGCCTTGCACAAGCAACCCGGGTTCGATTCCCAGCATCCCATATGGTCCCCTGAGCACCGCCAGGGGTAATTCCTGAGTGTATGAGCCAGGAGGAACCCCTGTGCACCACCAGGTGTGACCCAAAAAGGAAAAATAAATAAATAAATAAAACACGAAAAGCAACACTGGGTTAGCCCCCCAGAGTGATAGAACAGCAAGGTGGGCACGTGGAGGTTCCAGGCTCCATCCCTGGCACCCAAATGGTCACTCAAGCACCGCCAGGAGTAACATGTGAGCACTTCGAGGTGTTTCTCACTTTCACCACCCACCCCCAATAGAAAATAGAAATAGACCACTGGGGCTGGAGCAATAGCACAGCTGGTGACTCAGGTCAGCAGCGTGCATGACAGATACCCTTCCCATTGTGCTGTCTCTGTGTCTCTGTCCTCTTTTTTTTTTAGGGGTGGGGGTGTGCCAAACCTGGCGATTCTCAGGGTTAGTCCTGACTCTGTGCTCAGGAATTAGTCCTGACGGTGCTCGGTAGACCATACGTGATGCCAGGGATCGAAGGCAAGTAGGCCACTTGCACGGCAAATGCCCTGTCTGGCCTATTCCTCCAGGTTTCTCTGTTCTTGTTCTTGTTGGCTGCTGAGAGGGCAGGGAGGTCTGAGCCCTTGTTTGGTATGACACTGCATCTCAGGCTCAGAAGGATTGTAGCTTGCTATGACTAGCTGCTTGCTCTGCTGGGCGTGGAGTCATTGATGGAAAGGAAGCAGTTACAGCATTCCAGTATTAGGCTCACACTTTCCTGAGTGAGCCCTGTGCTTACTTCCTGGCAGTACCTGGACCCCAAGCACTGAGCTGGGGGTGACCCTGTGTATGGTCCACTGTGCCTGTGAAACCAAACCAAAAAAGGTAAAATCTTCTCGTATTCACTTAACTCCTTTCTCTTCTTTTTTTCTTTTTAGATTTCAAAGACTGAACTAAATTGGTTCCTTCAGGACTTGGAGAAGGAAGTCAAAAAATGGCAGCAGGAGAAGAAAGAAATTCAAGAAAAACTCAAAGCCCTGAAGAAGAAAATGAAAAAGGTTTTAAATGCCAGTGAAAAGTAAGCAACAAGTGAAAGGCAGTCGTATTTATATGGTTCATTGTGGTTTGAAATGGGGGTTGTATTTTGGGGTATTTTTGACATCTTTGATGTTCACTTTCAAATTATGTCAGTAAATATTTCGAATATCTGGGGCCAGAGTGATACTGCAGCAGGTTCAGCACTTGCCTTGCATGTAGTTGACATGTGTTTGGTCTCTGGCACCCCAGCTGGTCCAGGAGTGATCCCACCAGGTGTGTTCCAAAAAGCAAAACAAAATTGACATGATCCTTTTTCTCTCTTAAGGAACATATATTTGGGAATTATCTCCCTAAAATGGTTTTTCCAGCTGCTGTGTTTTCAGGGAAACTAACGTGCAGATCAGCCAAGGACTCGCTGGCTGCACAGCCTCCGTCTCTGTGAGCTTACAACTCGGACCCCTCTCTTTCCTTCTCTGTCAAGTGAGGGCCCTGGGCCACGTCCATAGTACAGTGGGCTGGGCGCTTGCCTCATAGCCAGCCGACCCACCTTCAGTCTTAAGCACTCCGTATACCACCCTGAGTACCACCGAGCAATAATTCCTGGGTGCAAAGACTGGAGTCACCTCCAAGCATTGCTGGGTTTGCCCCCCTACCTCCCCCCAAAAAAATATAGCCTGAGATTAGTCTCTCGGGTTCTACCTAAAACTAAGGTTCTACAAAGGTTGTGATATTTATATTGCTAATATTCTGAATGTAAAATTTGTTTAATTTGACTTTATAGTTTGAAGAACCTTTAATACATCATAGATACTGAGATTGTCAGATGGGCCAGATTTGTTTGAAGATTCTCTTAACCTGTCTCTAACTGTTTCTCTTTCCCCAGACGGATGAGATACGGATTCTGAGCTTATTATCCACCACTGTGTAACAAACTCAGTGGTTGAGTTAATGGCCCTTTAATTGAATCCTAATACAGCCTGGGCTGATTTTAGCTGTTCTGTTGGTTTTGCCCGTGAATTAACATATTGTCAACTCAGACATACTATCAAACTAGACAAAATAGATGAAGAACTTGATAAGAAAACTTTAATTTTTTTGTTTTGTTTTGGGGCCACAGCGGTAGGGTGTTTGCCTTGCACACAGCCAACATGGCCGACCCGAGTTCGATTCCTCTGCCCCTCTCGGAGAGCCCGGCAAGCTACC
>JAOXYA010145612.1:0-10022 GCA_028565675.1 Sorex palustris | reverse complement strand
ATGGAGACGTTACTGGGCCCGCTCGAGCAAATCGACGATCAACGGGAGGGCCTTTACCTTTACCTTTACCTTTATGTTCCCACAAAAATTAGCAATAGCTAATAATTATTTGTTAATACCACATAATTTTCCCGTGTTAACTTTCCTCCAAGCATCTCAAAAACGTCTTTATGATGGGATTTGTTTTCAAATTTATGTTCACAGTGGTCACTCTTGCAGTGCAATATTTGCTGCAATGCGGATGAAATGGGAGGACATCATGTTAGGTGAAGTTCAGCTAATTTTTTCTTCAGAAGAAAAATTTCAGTTAATTTTTTCTTCAAAAGAAAAAATGCTGAATGATTTTATTTATCTGTGCCATAGAGAGGAATAGAACAAGAGGACTAGACAGTATAGAATTATAAAAAAATGATGATGATGATTATTTTGCCACATTGAGTTGTGCTCAGGGCTAACTTCCAGCTGTACACTTAGGAGTCACTCCTGGCAATCCTGGGGACCATATAAAGTGCCAGGGATCAGACTCAGGTAGGGCACATACAAGTCGAATATGCTGTGCTATATTTCTGACTCTAAATTATGACAAAATTTTGACTTTAATAGCAGAACTGAGATTACCAAGTCGAGGGAAGAGCAGGACTAAAAGCGATATAAGAAGAGTGGGGGAGGGTCTTGGTGGCAGAGAAGGTGCAATAACTCTGTACATCAAAGCCATAAAAGATGACACCGCCATAATCGTGTACATAAACTATAATCATATATAATTAGGAATTAAAATTACGTTCATAGTTGCATTTGGTTGGTATGCGTCCTAAGATTCTTATGCTCTGTATGAGTTCCCATTCCCTCTCACCCCTAGGTTGAAGAAATCTGCTGACCTGTTCCAGTTCTCTAGTGTGTTTTTAGCTGATTTCACCCATGGGGTATTTTTGATCATATTTTGTTCTCTATCATATTCCTGTTGACTGGCAAATAGAAACGGAGGCTTAAATACAGTCAGCTTCTAATTTTAAGACAAAGTACATATACATCTTCACTTCTATCATACCAACAGATATATAATATCCTACAGCACTATATGTAATATCCTACAACACTATATTCTCAGGGCCAACTTCTTCGTCCCTGTTTGACTCACTATTCTTTTTTTTTTCTTTTCTTTTTGGGTCACACCAGGCGATGCACAGGGGCTACTCCTGGCTTTGCATTCAGGAATTACTCCTGGCAGTGCTCAGGGGACCATATGGGACCTGGGAATCCAACCTGGGTCGACCACATGCAAGGCAAAAGCCCTACCCGCTGTACTATTGCTCCAGCCCCTGACTCACTATTCTTTGAGGGAAGTACTTTCTTAGTTTTAGATCCCACTGTGCCAAGCTCTGAATTAGTCCTCAGTAACCTAACAGCTGTTGAGTAGTTTTGCTGGGGGAGAATGGAATGGTTTCCTATGAGCCACGGGCCTTCAGTGAGAAGCCAGGTAGGTGATGGGGCCCTCATTCTTGGATCCAGGTGCATTCAGGAGCCTGGGTAACCCTGATTCAGGTGGCACAAGGAATGCATGAACATTTACTTTAGTCTTGATAGCTATGTGGGCAGATAGAGTAAACTGAAAGATAGTGCTAAAGCCACCTCCTTATTATCTCTGGATTAATTCCAGCCCCACTAGGAACTAGCCAATGATTTAGAAAACCCCCAGGTGAAGGTTGTTGGAGAGCAGTGCTAGTAATATTTGGAGGGCCTGGGGTGACTTTGGAGGAATGGGTAAACATCAGCAACCCTTTTATTTATTTATTTATTCACTCATTTTTGGAGAGGGAAGTCATTCAGTGATTGCAGAGGCAGTGTCTAGACTCAAATCTTACCCTAATGACTGAGTGAAGTCGGGAGAGCTATCTAACATTTAAAAACTTAGGCACTTTATGTATAAAACAGTAAAGATAACATCTACCCTGAAGATTAGTTGTGAGGAATAAATACAGTTGTATATAAAAACATCTCACATGGTGCAGCCAGCTTACAGTTGAATGTGTGTTGACTATTTTTCCTTCTGTTCTACAAATATTTAGAGGAAATAAGTAACTACAGGCATTCTGCCAGGCAGGGGTGGGGTGAACAAAGAGGAGTCTATTGTACACAGACTGTCTGCTGGGAGACTGCAGCCTGGGAGTGGAGGAGATAAGGTAAGTGATAAGTGCACAAATACTTAAAACACAAGATAGTGTGCTCTGAGGGACTGAGGTAGGGGCTCAGGGAGTAGTGGGAGAGTCGAGTCTTAACATATGTGGCTGTGTGTGGACTGACTCTTATCCACAGCAGGTGGTGTCCTTCCTGGATTAAAGCGTGCTCTGTTTCTCCTGTTTCAACCTGTTAGAATCTAATTTGATGGCGAGGACAAAGAACAGAAGATATGCTTGTCTCCAAGGTGAAGGGAGCAATCTACTAAAATGTACTAAAATGAACTGAGGCTGGTGTGACATCTTTGACTGAGGCAGGTGGGCACACCTGGCTTTGCCTGCCTTTGTGTAAAGTTAAGCCCTCTCAGGGTCAGTGGGTAGAACTCAGCTCTTCAAATCAGTGGCTGTAATTTGATTGTTTCATCTGCAGTGCCCCAAGGTGTCGCTGGATGATCCGTAGAAAGTATAAACCACAGCCAGAGACCAAGTGTAAATGAGAAGAATCTCCCTGCTGTTACACACAGGAAATCAGAGGACCACGTTCTGCCCTGCAGGGCTTGGAGCCTCTGAAACCAACACTCTCCTCCTCTCCCAAGCTAGACTAAGAGAGACTGGTTTCCAAGAAGCACTACAGCCTCCTCTTCTGGCACCAGGGAGATTGTTGCTGCCATCAGGATTTCTGGCACTGACAAAGATAAAAGGAAATGCAGCCAAGCATGCTTTTAGGCCAAAGGTGGGTTTCCCCAAGCCCCCTACTAGAGCATGCAGCATGGAGCACGGGGTTATGCTGAATTGGTGAAGGATAGGCGGCCCAAAGGGAAGATTCTTTTTTTTTCTTCTTTTAAATGAAGCCTAATTGAGGATCCAGCTCCACTGTCTGCATTGCACTCACAACTCACACTTCATGAATCTGATAGCCTGTGGGTTTGGGCTGGACTGGCAGTTTTGGGAGGCGTTGCAGCAGCTGAACATGCTCCCCCCTCCCCCATCCCCTTTAAAAAAAATCTCCAGTTCCCCTAGTCTTAAATTTCTCAGTTTTTTTCTTTAATTCTAAAACCCCTTTATTAAAACTGTGACGTGTTTTTGCAGCTGCTGAGAGATCATAGAAAAAATGTCCTAGGCAATGAAAAGTAACATCCAGTTAACCACCCCCAGATCAAAAGTAGACTAGGAACACATTCTTCTTCCTGATACCTCAGTCACACTCCTCGTTCCTCCTCGATCTTGGTACTGATTGTTTTCTTGATTTTCTTTATCCTTCTGCCACTGAACTATTCATCCAGAATCTATAATTTAGCTTTGCATGATTTGAAATTTATACAGATGCATCACACCGCTAATAATATACTCATGTTTTTTATTCACCTAATATCTTTCTGAGATATGTCTATGTAGTTCCATGGAGCTTTCGCTTGTTGATGATCAGGAATACATAACATTTCATTTTTAAGACACCCCCCTGGATACTATATTCATTATATTGTGCCTAGATGTTTGTATTTTTATAGTTTTGTTTCATACCAGTAATTCTTCCAAGAACAGTTTTGTACAGGTCACCTAATCCAAGCTCCTTTGCTTTGGAAAACTGTGATCTCACTTAATGTGGCTGGGCCCAGAAACCTTTGGCAACACTGAGATGCAGGGACCTAACCATGTATTCGGGACAGTGCTCCAGTCTTTCTCTGGTGGGTGGTGGATGGGGCTGGAGGTCACTCTTACTAGAAGTTCCCAATGAAATAAAGGGGGAAAGTAGCAAGAACTTTCAGGGAAGGATGAAGGGAACAACTTGAAAGGGTACTGAACTGAGATCAAAGAGTCCTTCTTGCTACTGGCTTTTGATGTTAACATAACTGCACACACTGCAGTAATTAATTAACTTATCTGCTGAGTTTATAGCTTTCTCCACCTACCCACCAGCTTCTAATCAGCCAGCTTCATCATCCTTAACAAGTTCAGGTTTTAGGTGTTTGTGGCTGGCTGCTACAGGCACTGGTGCTGCAGGAGACACTCGGGATGAGCTTTGAAGCCTACTTACAGAGACTGTAAAATCAGAGAAAGTTGAAAGGGCAGTTCTGAAACCATCATCACAAGTGGACTCCATTGCTGTTAATAGGCTTGCTGAAAAAAGTAGAGTTTTAATGGAAAAGAAGTGGTATTTGTTTCAATCTTTAGAGATAGTGGGCAGCCCACATTCAAGGAAGAACCTCATTCTTATTTTGTTGTTGTTGTAGTTTTTTTCTAACATTTTATTTTATTGAATTGCCATGAGACAGAGCATTACAAAGCTGTTCATGATTGGGTTACAATTGTAGAATGGTCCAACACCTATCCCTCCACCAGTGTAATTTCCCAACACCACTGTCCCCAGTTTCTCTCTCACTCCTCCAAACCACCCCTGGCCCCCACATGCCTCTATGGCAGGCACCTTCCCCTCCCCCCTCTCTTTTTCTCTTTCTCCCATTTTAGGCATTATGAACCTCATTCTTCTTTCCTCTCTGTTTCTTTCCTCAGCTCTATGCCTCTACTTTAGAAGTCAGAGCAAGACTTTGAGGACAAAACATTTATAAGCTTTGCCAGAGATACCTTAGAGATATCAAGAGGAGAGCAAAGAACTGAGAAGTCAGGGCAAAATGGTTGTAAAATCAGTGTCAATGGGGCTAGAGAGGGATAGAGCAGCATCAAATGGGAGGAAGTGTAAGGGAACTTTCAGGCAAAACTTGTTTACCCTCCACTTCCCCTTTTGTCTTACAAGTGTGATGTATAGAGTCTGGTTGTTTTGCTATTTAAGTACTTTGTCATAGCATTTTTTGCCATGCGGGCAAGATACTCTCTTGGTAGCTTGCCAGGCTCTCTGCGAGGGCCAGAGGAATTGAACTCGGGTCGTCCATGTTGGCCGCTTGCAAGGCAAATGCCCTATTATTGTGCTATCGCTCCTAGCACAGCAGTGGGGTGTTTGCCTTGCACGCAGCCAGCCGGGTTGAGCCGGGTTCAATTCCTCCGCCCCTCTCGGGGAGCCCAGCAAGCTACTGAGAGTATCTCGCCCGCATGGCAAAGCCTGGCAAGCTACCCGTGATATATTCGATATGCCAAACACAGTAACAACAAGTCTCAAAATGGAGACGTTACTGGGCCCGCTCGAGTAAATCGATGAACAACGGGAGGACGGTGACAGTGACAGTGACCCCTCCCTTAAATGCCCAGAGACTATTTAAAGAAACAATCATGCATTAGACTTGAAGGAAAAACTTAGAAATACCAGTTTGACAGGAAATATTTCACCATAGCACAAAGCCAAAACTTAGAACTCACAGAGCTTAGAAAAATAAACCTTATTCCACCTTTAAATTTTCAGTTCTCTTAGAAAACTGGCAGGTGTCTGAGAACTGTGGAGAACTGACAAATGCAAGCCATCAGACACAGGCAGCGTGATGCTGAGGACGGCATGTACCAAGAGGCACAAAGAGAAAAAAACAACAAGCGTGAATGTTTGATCTCCTTGCAAAACACAAAACCAGTGAGAAAATCATCCAAAGCTGAAGAATAACAAAGAAAACTGAAAAAATAAAGCAAAAGAAAACCAATGATGAAAAGAAAAGGGTCAGGTGAGAAAAAAGCTCACAAACACAAACAAATAGAAAAGCTGGTTCCTTATATTCCACACTATGTGTCCCATCCCATACGTACCCTCAGTAAAATGAAATCATTGTCACCCTAATAAAGAAAAACGGAAAAAATTTTAATACCCAAACAAAATATCCTCATTCAAACACGTCTGTATTACACAAATGGCATATATAAGTATACTCTGGTGTACAATCTCACGGTCTCTCAAACATGTTGACACATACTGACGTGTGTATCTGTTTGTATCTGCGTGGGGAATCACAAAAATCTTGAAAAGGAAACATTTACCCAGCTCTACATGAAGCAGAACGCTTACATGCTATAGCTATTATCCATGAAAATAGAAATGACAACAAGGAATGCCAAGACAGATGGAAAATATAAACAGATTGTTTTTCCTAGAGCGAAACAGAGAGTTGTCAAAGAGCCTAACACCCTGACTGAGAGAAAGAATTACCAGGCCTGGGAAATTTCTCAGAGCTGAATCTGAGCCAGCACCATGCAAGCGTGCGGCCACACGGTGCAGAGTGTTTGCTCCCAAGGCAGGTTCCAGGTGAGACCCTGCCTGGAGCTGCAGAACAATGAGCTCCTGGAAAGACACGCGTCAAACTACACAAGTGTTGCGCTCAGAACGGATGAGCGAGCAAGCAAGTGGATACTCCCAGGGTCAGCCTCACCGACCTCTCAGCTTCCCTCATGGAAAGCCCGGCTGTTCCGGCAGGTCAGGGTGAGAATTCCACGGGGTGGCCCGGGCAGCTGCCGGAGGGGCACAACTAGACTCTGCCCTGCAGGCAGGAAGAGCCTGGAGATGCAGTGATCCATCCTGGGCCTGGCCAGAGGACATGCCACCCTGGAGCCCTACAGCACCCTGGTGGGCTGGAGGCCAAGGACAGGCGGGGAGCAGTGCCCCCCAGGAGTGAGAGGTGCAGCCCCAGCACTGGGAAAGCACAGGGCACGCCAGCCAGCACCTTCTCGGTTCCGGGGAAATGCACAGAGCCAGGAGGCCTGGCACTAACCGGGAATCTCCCCGACATCGGGCTGGGGAAGGCACCGAGCAGCCCAGCATCGGAAGAAGCAGGTAGAAACTCTGAGTCCGGGCAAGCGGTGGACAGGCTGCTGAGGCGGACGGGACCTGACAGAGGAGACCTCAGGGGTGCTGGCTAGTGGGGAACAGCACAGTCCTGAAGCAGCTGCTAACGGGATGGGAAGCCCAGCGCCTGCAGAGAAACTGGAACGGGAAGCCTCGGCCAATTCTCTTTCTTTTTCAGTTCTCTTATCAAGCCAGCAGCAGTGGACAGGCCCTCCCCAGGCCTGCTGAGACTGCTGGGCTCCCTGTAGGGCCAGGAAAGCAGGAGGCAGCCATGGAGCGTCCCCATGGTGAGTGATCCTGGACACATAAATCAGGGAATTAAAACCAACGTAGCGAAGTGGGAGGTTGGGCTATCCCTCTGGAACCAGAACTGGAACCCACAGCAGCGCCCTTTGGAGAAACAGGGCGGAGACTCAGTAGATAGAAATAAGCGCCTCATCCGCACGTGCCAGAGAGAGGGTGGAGGGGAGGAGCGGGAAGGACACAGGCCCTGCCCTGGGTCCCCGCAGAGAGCTGACCCCTCAGGCCAGAGCCCGTGGGTGAGAGTCCCTGAAACCACGGAGATGCAGACTCTGTTCTCACAGGACGTCTTCAAAAATGTGGATTTTCTCCATTTATGGAACAGGATCCAGAGAGAATGCAACACTTTCTGTGACCTTGGACAGTTCGATAAGCCAGGCCCGGCTCCGGTCCCCCTTAGTCAAAGGAAGCACAAGGAAACCAGCAGCCGCGTGAGAAGCCGAAGGCGTTGCCGGAACCTGACCCAAGAAAACGGAGGAAGCAAGGCTGGCGGTGAGACCCCTGATAGGTGAGGAAAGGACGGGGCAGTGGTAGGGGTCTAGGACACGGGCCATCAGGGGACGCATCTGTGCTCCACCTTCAGAACACATCTCCAATGGGCTGGAGAGACAGACAGACAGACAGACAGAACAAGACCATGAGCCAGTGCGTGCCTGGGCTTGGTGTCAGAGTGATGGTTCCAGCTTGGCTCTGTTGGGACTGCTTGAGGCAGAGCTGGCCATCTTCGGAGATAGCCAGGGGACAGGGAGGTCAGAGGGGGTGCGGGGGTCTGTGCTGAACACCCAGCACCTCTGAAAGATTTCCAATTTTGACCAAGAATAATTTATGGGGATAAATTCAAATCGCTTTTAAGATGTCTGGGTACCTTAAATAAACAAACAATCCTCACAACTTTCCGGCTTTATCTGAGCCGGAATCTATTTATCTGGGAATAGACATTGGAGCAGTATTTTAAATTCACCTTCTGGGTAGAGACAATGGAGCAGTGCTTGCCCTGACCAGAGTGGGCCAGTTCTGTCCTGCCGCTGCCTGGGACCCCCGAGCACTTCCAGCAGCGATTCCAGAGCGCAGAGTCAGGAGTCACCCCGAGCACAAAACCAGGAGTAACACCTAAGCCAGTGGGTATGGCACCCCCTTCCCCAGATTCATCTGCCCAGAAAGGGGGTGTTCACTATACACAAACAACCTACGAAGCTTTGACAAAAGATGAGAATCAACACAAGCAAAGCAACGGTAGGACAAAGGAGAGAGAAATAGGTCCTTAAAATAATTCCTTCAAGCTTTTGATCAAAGTATACATGGGTATATGGGAATAGGGGTGAAATTTTACTACATGGGTAAAACGTCGTCTTCACAGTCATCAAAGGCATCTGACCAGCTCATTTGCGGTGAACTTTCTTCAAAACTGTCACCATTACACACTATATGATCACATCCAACCTTTAGTGATTTTTGCCTGGTTCAGCTCACTTTTCTATTCCTGGCTTCTAGAACAATCCTGGCACCTAAGAGGCACTCAATCAATGTTTGCTCACGGAATACATTCAACTCTTCTACTCTTACAGAGAGAGGGAATTAAAATTCCACTGAGAAGTCATTTCTACTTAACAAAGTAGGAAAAACCATAAGTTGGTAACACATTCTGGCAAAGGAGAGCTTCACAAATTACTGGTGGGAGTATGAAATGGTTCAAACCCTCAGCAGGGAAACTTGGCAGCAGCTGCTGGGATAAATTGATGCCTGTCCTTTGGGGTAGCAAGTCCATAAGTACGAGGACACGGGTGAAGGGGCATATGTTCCTGTTACTCTTCATCATGTCCTCAAAGTAAAAGAACAAAGCAAAGCGAGCATTAGCAAAGGACTGAATAAATACCTTATGGTGCATTCGTACATTGAAATACTCATTGTCTGGATTAAACAATGAAGAGTTCGTTAAGAATGGAGTTGGAAAATTAAAGTGTCTTGTTAGATGTATAAAAATGTACAAAACTCTGTGTGCCGAAATCTAGGGTTTGTGCAATCTGGGGCCATGTCACTAGCAAATGTGTATTCATGCTTTCACATTTGTGGTGTTTACTTATTTATCCTCTGGATACCAAAGAGATCAATTGGTGCTTTGGGTTTGTAGAAAGCAAGTGGGAGAAATAAACTGAGCAAAAGCCTGACGCGGAGGGCTGTCTCTTCGGCTCTGTTACGTATTCCAGCTGTTGGAGCCACGGGGAAGTTGACTGTTTGAAATGCACTATACAAGTAGTGAATTCAAAAAAAGGTGAAGCCAGAAAGATAGCACAGTGGGTAGGGTGTTTGCTTTACCTGTGGCCTACTGGGGTTTGATCCCTGGTATCTCATATGGTCCTTGAACACTGCCAAACTGATCCCTGAGCACAGAGCCAGGAGTAAGCCCTGAACACCACGTGGCCCCCAAACAAAACAACAACCAAAAGTTTCATGATAGCAGATGGTAAAATACAGGAGAGCGGGTATAGACAGAACAACTGACCAACTTCTTATCTATGGAGTCACGTTCAGGCATGAGTTATCTTCCGAATTGGAAATTTGTTAAACTTTGGGGACCAGATTGCAGTCATTCAATATGTAAAAGGGTTCAGTCCACCATATAGAATAACACCCGTCTTGGAACTAGTTGGTCCTAGTCCAAAGACGAGGTTGTACTTTCTGCCCAAATCTGGTTCCATCCGCATGCTTACCCATGGGATCGAACAATGCTGTTGGTGAATTTATTTATTTATTTATTTATTTTCTTTTTTTGTAGGAGTACTGCTATTTATTCAGCCACTGATTAGCTGATTGAATTGTGCATGAACTCCACCTTA
>JAOXYA010145574.1:0-10023 GCA_028565675.1 Sorex palustris | reverse complement strand
AGAGAGAGAGTGCAGTGGAAGATGGGTTCAGTCCCTAGTGCCACACTAGGATACTCCTTGAGCACTGCTGGGTGTTGCCCCAAAATAAAAAATATAGGCTATAAACCCATGTTTGACATTAAAATCATTATTCCTATTACATACTACTCTATTCATGTAGCCTTGTGGTCCTCCAAATAAACTTTAGATCAGTTAGAGGTCAAATTCTTAGAAAGTTGGTATTACTTCATTATACAGATATACACACTCAAGATTTTTATGTCAAGAAAAAGTATAAAAGAGTTACTGTTTAACAATTTTCTGCTTGCTACATATTTCTTTCACTTACTGGTAATATGTTAACTTTTAATGACCCAGTAGATTATGGCAGTATTTTCCTTACTTTGAGGGTATTAAGCTACTCTTATCATAATGGGTTTTGTTTTAAGCCAGCCTAGCACAAACCCAGCACCCTGAGCCCTGCTCTTTCTCTTCCACTCAACATCCTAGCTTTTAGAAAATACGTCAGATAAGACATACTCTAACTTGTTGCTTTTGCATTTCTCCTTGAGAATTCCAAGTGAACAGTTGTTAGCCACTTACCCCACCACCTGAAAGAGATTTCAAAGTGCAAGGTGAAATCCAGTGTGATTTCTGGGTTCAGAATAATTCTCATGGGCCCAAGCAGGGCACTGGACTTGCACACAACCAACCGGATTTGATCTCCAAGCCCTACATGATCCCTCGAGTCTGCCAGGAGTAAGCCAGATGTAATCCCGCCACCCCTCCCCCCCAAAAAACCCCACAAAAAAATAATAATGATGCTCACATGGCTTACTGTGGAACAAACCGTATGGGAGGGGCAGAGGTCTGAGATCTGCAAGAAGGCTAAAATAGCAAGCACAACAATGGGAATGGTAACTTTAAGTTAGCTATAAACTAAGCCATAAACTGCAGCTTGTATCAGTGCTCATAAAACTCTGCAAGCGTATTTCAGTGCTGTGTCCTTATGCTTGGGTTTTTTGAGTCTAGAACTAAAGATCTTCCTAATACTGTTTATAGAACTCTTCTGAAAGCCAAATTTTCAATGCTATGATTCTGATTGGAAGTTTTATAATGATTTAATTTGGTTTGCTGAGTGATTTTTGTTTGTTTGTTGGGGGGGGGGGCATATCTGGCAGTGCTTGGAGAATCATGTAGTACCTGGGATTGAACCCAGGACTCCAGAATGCAAAGTATGTACTACAATCTTCTAAGGTATTTCTGTGGTCCTAAGGAATGCTATTTTAAAACACTAAATTGCATTTTTTAAACTACATTGATTTTAACTATTCATTTCTGAATTCAGACTTGTCAGTAAAGGGGATCAATCCTCCTTTTTGAAACTTTGTTCTACAACAATGCAACTTGAACATGGACCCACAGGAAGAGACTATTATTCTGAAAACTAGTTTTCCCAGTACCAGAACCATGAGCTGAATCATTGTGGAGACTCAGCAGTTCTCAAACTTGGAGCAAGAAATCCTAACTTTCTATAATCCCTGCAATTTTGAAAAGGTAAAAAGTGCAGAAGGTGAGTAGTTAACTATAATAACAATAATTTTTTAAAACAATATAAATTAAGACCAGGCTGCACTAAAACCGATTTACATTAGTTGCTGAGTTACAGTTGCATTTGTTAAATGGTAAATAACAGACAAGCTTAGAAATAAAATGGGAAGAAGTTTATATCTGCAACTATAAAATTATAATTCTAGTCTAATCTCTCAGAATCTTAACTTTAGGTCTCTGGTAGTTTCTAATACCTCATATCTAATTTCTTGCTAATCCTTTAGTAAATTGAAGGGTTGTTTCATTTTGTTTGGAGTCACTCCCAGCAGTTCTCAGGAGACCATTCAGTGCTGTGGATTGAATTTAGCAGGCCTCCTACATGCAAAGCATGAATTCAGCCATTTGAGCTATCTTTCTTGCCCACTAATTTTTTTTTCTTTGCTTTTTGGGTCACACCCAGCAATGCACAGGAGTTACTCCTGGTTCATGCACTCAGGAACTACTCCTGGCAGTGCTCGGGGGACCATATGGGGTGCTGGGAATCGAACCTAGGTTGGCTGCGTGCAAAGCAAATGCCCTACCCGCTGTGCTATTGCTCCAGTCCTTGCCCACTAAATTTTTAACGAATACTCAAAGATTACAAATACAGTGTTGTCAGATAGACTTGTTTATTAAAGAATTTCTCCAGTATGTACATCGGGACCATAAAGTATCTACATTTATACTTCTACCACAAAGGCATATCAATAACAACATTAATATTTGATCAAATAAATTCATGGTTATGGGAAAACTTCCTTTCCCCAAGGCAAGTGACTCTGCTTGCCTTGAACAAGAACACCCATCTATATCTTGTATTTATACGGTTTCTTACAATGTAGTCTATTCATTTAAGGATCTCTTAAGTATCTTCTCCCACGGCTAACAGAAAATTTCACTGTTACCTGTTTAACAGATAAGGAGCCAAAGACCCAAATTCAGCAACACAGAACTTAGGATCCAGGTCTATGATTCTTCTGCTATACCAGTGGTACATATCAGAATTTGCTAAAGAAAGCATTAAAATAACTGCACTTATAGGGTCTGACCCTAAATCAGAACGTTAAAGGTATAGGCCAGGCTGCATCTTTATGTATCTCTTTCCAAAGCTCCTTTGATGGCTCTGATATATGACCTACAGTGCAAAGGAAACTGCTCAAACAGTTCTGACAACAGAGATTACGTCATAACCTCCTCCTTTTCAAAGCTGTGGATAGACAGGTATATTCAAAGAGTTCACTTTTATTTATATAAAATGGGTGCTACATTTTTACATATCTAATTTCCACTTTTAAACCAAATGCTGGATGCTAGTTGTATCATTTTTCTCCTTTATACATTAATCCCACATTGGGCTTCATAAAAAAATTATATAAAAATAACTCACCATAATCCCTTTGCCATGAGATACAAGATCTGTTCTGCCAGATATTGAAAATGTAAGAAGAGAGGGCAGCAAGTCAATGGACCAAAATCTCAAGGTACAAGAGCTACTTGGCTGAATTACCACATTTCTACTCTAGAGCCAAACTGACTCTCTGGCGTCTATAATTACCTTCTGCCAGCTTCTAACCATATTACAATTGAAAGCATCACTTGATATCTTTCCACAGACATCACAATCAATTGGAGGTGAACATTTTTTCTATTAAAAGAGAAGTGGTAGTATATAAAACTTATATCTTCACCAAGGCTAACCACAGAAACCAGAATTTATCATTCCTGTTTATACCTCCACTCCCAAAGGGCATATCATTATGTTCTGTTCTAGTATCTAAAACAACGTCTTTCCCCTAGACAAATGACTCTATAAACTGCTGAGGTAATAACATCCATCTGTGCACTTACACACATTGAGGCAGTGTGATTAAGTTAAGGAAACTTGAATATCAAGGACAAAATATTAAAACCATTGATTTTTGATGCCACTGAGACTGGAACAATAGCAGTCACTTGAAATTCATTACAATAAATAAGAGATTTACAATTTGACAAAATTAGGTAGAAGTACTTTTTTTGGACAGTTCAGCCAGCTCTTCCCTGATGTGCTTTATGAAAGCATTATCTCTTTTCAGCTCTGCTTGCTTCAGTGCTTCCTGGTAGATTTCTTTTGCTTGTGCATATCGTTCTAAAATCCCAAAGGAAAAGGAAAAGAAGAAAATACGTTTTCAAACTAATTCTCTACTGGTCATGATATTGCTCTAATATATCATGTGCTTATTTAGTGGTCCTCTTCATTTCATTACAATTCATCAAACTGGCTTGAGTTATAAATAAAGCTCAACCCAACTGAGTACAGTGGTACTCCTTTCCAGCATGTCTGGGCACATATTCTACCACCAAGACTTCACTGATGGTGGAATGTGTAAGCAAATCTGTCATCTGTAAACCATTCAGGTTTAGTTTATCAAACTAATAAGCCCTGTCTTACCAGCTTCATTCAAACACTGAAGAGTGAATTAATGGTGCATGCAAAAAAAAAAACTTTAAGTGCAAAATTTTCTCTAATTTAATGTGGTTCAAGAAGCTAGTGTAGGGTTATTCAAAGTATGTGAATTGATGATAGTGGTATGTCAAACAAATATAGATCCTTGTTCTGCGCTTATTCAGTCAGCCTTTTAATTTAGGAGTTTCCTCACTGCCTCCTGCCCTGTTCTCTACCTACCTCTGTGCATCAGAATTGCAGCCAGATTTCTGAGCACCATGTGTAGCTCAGGATATTCTATTTGTCTTGCCAAATCAGAGGCCTTTTGCACATAAATACAAGCCTCATCAAAGCGGCCTTGTGCATCCAGAGTGGTAGCCAGGTCATTCAACAGCACGATGGTCTATATAGAAAAGAAAAGTTACAGCTTTTTCTTAAAGCACACCACACCTATAAATAACATTAATTTGGAATCCAATAAACTCATGTGCCTTCCCAGTGAGAGACATCAACCTTTGCCAAATCATGTGCATTTATCATTCATATTATAGAGAATAGTTTAATCCTCTGAGAATCTAAAAACTAAGGTATAAAAAAAAACAAAAATAAAAACTAGGGTATAGAAAGAGTAAATAGTATATTTGTTTTGTTGCTTTTTTGTTTGTTCTGGTTTGGTTTGGAGGTCACACCAAGCATCACTGGCGATCACTCTCAACCATACGTAGGACCATGTGGTGCTGAGCAATGATTGAACCCCAGGCCTCCTGCATGCAAAGCATGCACTAGCCCTTGCAGCACTCTCTTCAGCCAAAGTAGAGGTGTGGGAGGAGAAGAGAAGGGAGAGAGGATGGGGAGACAGCAGTGTGTGTATCTCAGGAATTGAACCCAGGGCATCAATTGAACCAAGGAATAAATTGTTTTTACCATTGCAACTTATTATCACATTAGAAGCACCAAACTGAAACAGGTAAAAAAATTGTAATGTGATCCCACTTAAGGTTCAGCAATCATTAGATGCGAGTATTATACTCTTATTTTATAGCTTGCCTTGCATGCAGCTGACCTGGATTCAATCACCAGTACCACGTATGGTCATCCAAACTTCACCAGGAGGAGTGATCCCTGAGCACAGAGCCAGGAGTAAGCGCTGAGCATCACCAGGTGTGGCCCAATCCCCCCTCCCTCACCCTACCTACTCCTCCAAAGAGAAGGAAGAAATCTAGCACCTATTTTTTGGGAAATTTCCATTAAGATATTTTGAGGAGCCAGGGAAATGGCTGAAATGGCTGGAGCACATGTTTAGATAGAGGAGACCCAGCCAGATTCAATCCCTAACACCACATGGTCTCCCAGAACATCAGGTATGGCTAAAAAAAATTTTTAAAAACTTGTTTTGATTCAGAGAGAAAGCCCTATACCTTCTTTCATAGCTACAAAAACCATCCTTCTAAGTCCTAATTTCTATCCTTGGTGATTTGAATTCCCTGTTGTCTTATTTCTCAATATTAGTGATATTATCATAATCCCTAATTCCCGTTTCAGACTATATTCATAGCCCAAATATCCCTTTCTCTAAGTCTACAACCACTTTTTACCTTTTAAGAACTTACAAATAAAAATTTATAAATTAAAAAACATCAAACTTTAATAGGGGCCAGAGCAACAGTACAATGGGTAGGGCGCTTGCCTTGCACACAGCCAACCTAGGTTCAATTCGCAGCATCCTTAATGGTCCCCCAAGCCCACCAGGAGTTATGTTTGAGTGCAGAGCCAGGAACAAGCCCGAGCACTGCCATTGTGACCCAGAAAACAACCCCCCGCCCTGTGATATGGGTGTGTGATGGGTGCATTTAGTGGCGAGAGCCGCTTCCCAAGGCCTCCCTAGCTGAGGAACAAAGATGGAGGACCGCAGACTGATGGTCAAAATGACTCCTTGAATGCAGAGCTATTAGCATACTTACAGCACATGTGAGGGGGGTTCAAGGTATAGCACTGGGCATAGGTGTGATTGATCGATTATAGGGGTAAAGCATTCTGGCAGAGGCAATTCTCTTGGGGGGATTAACTCAAGGAGACAGTCTGTTTCCCAAGACATCTATGCTGCTTTTCTCTTTCCCTCAAATTGTGCATATTAAACAATTAAAGTTCACTTCTTATTAATATTTGCAGTTATTTTGGATAAACACAGTAAGAGATAAAGATTCCAAAACTTAGTCCTTTGGGTTCTGAGGGCAAGCAAGACTTTTATTGAAAATTCCAGACTTAGTCCTAAGGCTTGTTCAGCTTGTCCTTCTCCATGGGGGTCCTGTCTCTTAAATCCTAACGACTTGCATCAAGACCGTGCTTTTATGCTTTCTAAACGGTCCCATTTCAATGCTGTGGTAGCTCTGCCACTGGCCCTGGGTCCATCCCATTCCCACAGTGGATCTCCCTTTGTGGGGTGTTAGCAACTATGGCAACTGAAGCCTGAGTAAAGTATGACAGATGTCCAGGAGAAGATATATTTCAGAATCAGTCAACTCCCATATATTAGGAGCATGGCATAAACAGTCTTTCTGTGTTTAAGCAAAGAATATTGCTCTATAGTAAAATTAAAAAGTTACAGGAGAAATAGAAAAGCAAGTAATTCACTACAAATACAAAGTCCAGAATCACAGAAGTTCTGACTTACAAGTGACTAAGACTGACTTGGGGAATGTAACAGTGACAGATAAAGCATAAAGGAAAGGTTAAGGATAAACTCAGGGGATACGAAGTGTTTGTAAGAGCACTCCTTAAGTTTCTTTGGGAGAAGGAAAAGGGACAATTCACTGATGAAGCCTGAAACACTTAGGGTTAATATCCAGCACCCCCCTCCAATAGACATTTTTAATAGATCATTTCAATTTTTGGGGGGGGAGGGGTTGGTCACACCTGGCAGTGCTCAGGGATCAATTCCGGCAGGGTTCAGGGGACCCTGTGGGGTGCCAGGGATTAAACCTGGGCCAACCACTTGAAAGGCAAGCATCTTACCAATTTCTCTGGCCCTCATTTCAGTTTTCAAAGCAACTTTAGTATGTTTAGTGTTCTCAGCATGGTTTGCATAAATTATGTTAGAAGTTTTAACTTTTTTAATGCAGTTCAATCCTTCTTTTATGCCTCAATCTCCATTTCTACACACATAGGCATTTTACAATGAGAAAAGGAAGGAAAGGACCTTCATGTGTCAACCCATTCCTCACAGGATTTAATATTCCAAAATAGTATGCTGTGAACTAGGAAGCCACTGAAACACATAGGTACCACATTAGATCTGCTGTTGCTCTGATGTGTAAACTTAAAACTCTTGCAAAATATTGTGGGCTGAGTAATTCAAATTTTTTTGAAACAAGCAGTTAGGAGGTAGGGAATAGTGGCAAGAAAATAAAAGGACTGGGCTGGAGGACACACCTAGGACTATTTTATCATTTCCCAGCAATTGGCATTTCATACTCGTAAATTTCTTAGGCCTCTGTTTTATAGGCCTTAATATTTTCCTCCCTTACCTGTGGGTGTTTTTCTCCTAGTATGTCTTCAGAAATCTGCAAAGCTTTTTCATACATCTTCTGTGCCTGTGATGGCTGCTTGGACAGCAGAAGGTACCGAGCATAGGCATCTAAGCACATGCCAAGGAGAAGGTGCGTATTGATTTTCTCTTCCACTAAGCAGGAATTAAAAACAGTTCGGATATAAAAGCTACAATAAAGAGTATTAATGCAAAAAAACCACAAATATTTTAATACTGTTTAATGTCACTAGAGAGTAGTCCTAAAATATTTTGAAGATATGAAGTTGTAGCCATGAAATACAATCTTGTAAAACAATGTTGCCGCAATAAAAATATTTAAAATACAGAGGTACTCCTAACCTCACTTTTTGTTATACAAAAGTGACAACTTAGGTGGAATAACATCCAACAAAGGGTTGGGAGTATGGCACACAAGTAGGGTACCACTTGACCAAGATCTAAGTGAGCACATCAGGTGTGACTTCCAACATTTAAAAAAAAAAAGTAACTGAAATCTTGGAATATTTCCCCACTTTTTGGGGGGGATTGGGAGGTGTTAGGGACCATACCTGGTGATCCCAGGGGTTATTTCTGATCTGCACTCAGGGTTCATTCCAGGTGGTGCTTACAGTACCATACGGGATGCCAGGGATCGAACCTGGGTTGGCCACATGCAAGGCAAGCGCCTTATCCATTGTAGCTCTCCTGCCCCAATTTCCCCACATTTTAAGTAAGACTAAACCCATGCTTCAGTTAAAATGTGAAAAATTACTTTCGGTTTGAAACTAATACTTGAAGATTCAGGAATAAATTAAATAACAAAAAGTAAAACTATTTAAAAATACACTAAAGCAAAAAAAAAAATACGCTAAAGCGTTACAATGATAAGTCAAAACACTCAGAATCCTGAAGTGAAAAGCTGTAAGCTGAATTTAATTTCAAATTTTTGAAGAAAAATAAGGCTCCAATAATTCTCAACACATTACAGACTTAACTGTACGGTCTGAAAGAACACAAACACTAAATACGTAATGCCATGTATAAAGAGAACACAGGATAGAGGGCTCAGTGGGCACTGGACATGCTTTGTGTGGAAAGCCACTCCATCCCCAGGTCTGTGGGGACCCCCCCAACTGCCTGCAATGAATAATCAATGACGTGGGAGCAACTCCTGATAGTAGCCCAGAAAGAAGAAAAAATAGGGAGGTGCTGGTAAATGTACACTGGTAGAGGGATGAGTGTTGAAACACTGTATGACTGAAACCTAATTATGAACAGCTTGTGATTCAATAGAAAAAAATTTAAATTTTTTTTAAAAAATTTAAAGATACAATATAGTGAGCCAGATTATAAGGAAATTTGCAAACAGTTTGCAAAAGTTTAGAAATTTGCAAAAGTCTGGTCAAGAATAAAATATTTTAGATAATCTCAAAACTATCAGACACCCAGCAAAGCTATCATTAGAGATACCTTCCATATCTTCAAAAGTTTCAGAAAACTTACAAATAGCATAACAATTTAAAAGGCTCTACTGCTAAGTAATTATATGTTACCATTAGTAAAGAGAGTTTAAATAAAGCAGTATGGAGACCAGAGAAGCTAGGAAAAGGGCTAAGGCTTTTGCCTTGCATACATTGATCCTTGGTTCAGTCCCTGGTATCACCTGGTTCCCTGAGCATCTCTAGGTACAGGATGGAGGCTCCAAAATTCTCCTCAAAAATAAAGCAACATGGTTGCTTACTTTTAGAACAATTCTAGAAACAGTGTCAGAAAGTCAAAGAAAAATTTTTAATTGGAAATTTGAAGTTACTTTTGTTTACTTAAGATAAAAGTAAAACCATCTTCTTAAAATTACAAATAGTTTACAATTTTGGTTTCTTTTTTTTCCTTTCAGGGCTTACTCCTGGCTTTATTCCTGGAGTGCTCAGAGGACCATAAGGGGTATTGGGGATTGTTCGAGGTTGGATTGTACCAGAAAAGCAAGCGCTCTGACCACTACAAATTTGGTTTCTAAAAATATAAATTATTTTTATAAACCAGAGTAAGCTTATATAACCAATGTATCACTGTAGCACTGTCCTCCCATTGTTCATTGATTTGCTCGAGCGGGCACCGGTAACGTCTCCATTGTGAGACTTGTTTTTACTGTTTTTGGCATATCGAATACGTGATGGGGAGCTTGCCAGGCTCTGCCATGCAGGCGGGATAATCTCGGTAGCTTGCCGGGCTCTCTGAGAGGGACAGAGGAATTGAACCTGGGTCAGTCCCGTGCAAGGCAAATGCCCTACCCACTGTGCTCCAGCCCCTATAACCAATGTAAAAAAGAAAAATGTAAGATGGTTACAACTAAATGCTGTATTTATTGTAAGAAAATAATTTAATAAGGGATGGTCAAAACTAGCACAGCGGTAGGGCTTTCGCCTTAAAAGCGGCCAACATGGCCGACGCGAGTTCGATTCCTCCGCCCCTCTCGGAGAGCCTGGCAAGCTACTGAGAGTATTCG
>JAOXYA010145556.1:0-10023 GCA_028565675.1 Sorex palustris | reverse complement strand
AGGGGAGGGAGGAAGGAAGAAATAAAGGAAGGGAAGGAGGAAAGGAGGGAAAGAAGGAAGGAGGGAAGGAAGGATTTTTTTCCCCACTCTTCAATGTCTTGTATCACTTGTATCACTAATCATCCTGCTGCTCATCGATTTGCTGGAGTGGGTGCCAGTAACATCTCCACTCGTCCCTGTCGAATGCTAGTGTACCCAGTGGCGGAACACGAAGAGCCTCAAACCATTCCTTCAAGGTTTTGATGAAGAAGTTTGACCATCTTGTAGGTGGGTGGCCACGCGTTCTTTTGACGTCCCGTGGAATCCAGTCGGTAATGACTCTAGTCCAGCAGCCATCTCTAAATCACATTACGTGTCCGGCCCATCTAACTCTCGACACCTTGGCAAACGAGACAGCTTCCCTGATTCTTGATCATCAATGGAGGTCAGAACTCCAGATTCCTTCTCTTACTTGAGTGAAATGTGATATTCCAACCATAGCTCTTTTAATTCCTCTTTGGGTTATCTGAATAGCGTTCTCATCCTGTTTTCATAGAGCCCAGGTCTCTGAGGCAAATGTTAGTGCAGGAAGAACGGTGGAGTCGAAAAGATGTGCCCAGAGCTAGAGGTTCTTTGTCTTCTTAACCACTTCTTCAACGCTCTTGAAGGCATTCCACGCCACTCTCTTCCTCCTGCGCAGTTCGTTTGTCATGTTGAGTTCTCGACCTAGGTACACATAACTGCTGCAATCAGAGATGTTCATTCCATTGAGAGCAAATGGAACATCAGGAACTAGTCTGTTTCTCATGAATTCATTCAGTGTCTTACAATGTTTAAAAAGATGCCAGGTGAAGTCTTCCCAGGTCTGGGAGTCGTTCCTTTCATGTGAGGAGCTATGACAAGGGGCTGGTGAAGTGTACTGAAGACCTAGATACCGTGCATCACTTCCAGAATTCTTTCCCAGGATGCTAGCTCAGAGCCACATGCGCAGTGAGGAGGAAGCCTCCAGGTCCCCAAGGTAGGTACCTGAGATGAGTGAGGGCACATCCTCATACACACACATAAACCAGACTGTGCACATGGGTGCAGGCATGCCTGTGCATATGCACAACACACACTGAGGCAAACAGATCACACACATGTGACCAGACATGCACACGTGAATGTGGAGTTGCATGTGCACAGCATGACACACTTGACAGTGACAAACATGTGTGCACAGGTGTGGGCATGCAAACACAGCACATATGAATATGGTCGCACACGGATGTGGACATGCACTGAGTGTGTACAGTGTGCACAGATGTGGACATCACAGGCATAGACACACACACGTGCAAATCTGCATGCCAACACATGGACATACCTGGAGACACATGTGCATACCTGCATGCTCACAGCATGCACACACGTGGACAGAAACAAACACACTGTGCAGTGTGCACTGATGTGGAGAGACATACACCCAAATGGACATGCTCACAACATACATGTGGACAGATGTGAACACACGTGTTGCTTACAGTACGCATACACACATGTACCCTCTGCCCAGCACATGACACAGTCCCTGTGTGTGACAAGCTTCAGAGTCGCAGGGACAAGCTGAGTCTCAGGAATGATCCTGCCAGCGTCTGCATTCCTTGTGAGGGAAAACCATGGGTGCTGTCAGCGGCAGGAGAATGCGGACACAGCATGCTTTGGATTTCCCAGAGTACCAGGGCAAGAGGTTCTTCCTTCAGCATTCCTGGAAGTTTCTGATCCTGAGCACTGATATGCACCTCTAGCTGGTCCAGAGCACAGGAGAAACCCGTCATGCTGGAAGTGTGGCCTGTGTGGACCAGTGTAGCTGGCATCCTGGCACCTGGGGTAAGACTGTCCCTGCACAGGTAAGGACAACCCTAGGCCAACCCTCACCCTGCCACAAGAAGCACTGAGGCCCCCAGGCCCTCCCTCCAGCATGTGAACCCCACCATACTCTTCCCTCCTCCAGCAGTCCTGAAGTCCCCAAGGCTCTGCTTGCAGAACCTCTCCCTGTCCCCTGGAGAAGTGTGTGTGTGTGTGGGGGGGGGAATCATTAGCACCCCTGCAGGTAAGCAAAGCAGCCTCAAGGCCAAAGGCTCTGAGTTGAATGGAGGAAGCAGAGTGCAGGCAGGTCTCTCCACGGGCCTGGGGCAGGGTGCACTCTCCTGTGTGATGTAAGGACACAGAAGAAAGGGCCCAGCAGACAAAACACAAATGGCTCAACAGCCAGGGTCAGGCAAAGAGGGAAAAGAAACAAACGTGAGCCGCTGGGGAGCAGGAGTGGTCCTGCATGCCCGAGGCCCCGGGCTTAATCCCTGGCATGCCCAGACCCCAGCACCCATGGGTGCGTCCTGAAGCTCCCTGAGTCTGACCTGGGTACCACTAGCCTGGGTACACACAGCTGGGTGTGATCCATAATTTAACATTTTTGGTATTTTGGGGTACATCCGGGCTGGAGCAATAGCACAATGGTAGGGCGTTTGCCTTGTGGGCAGCAGGCCCAGCCGATCCAGGTTCGATTCCTCTGCCCCTCTCAGAGAGCCCGGCAAGCTACTGAGAGTATCTCGCCCGCACGGCAAAGCCTGGCAAGCTACCCATGACGTATTCAATATACCAAACACAGTAACAACGAAAAGTCTCACAATAAAGATGTTACTGGGCCCGCTGGAGCAAATTGATGAACAACGGAAGGACAGTGCTACAGTGCTATAATGATCAAATAGGATGGGATCACGAATTGAAGGAGAGTGTAACATACCATTAAAAAATTATCTAAGGGGGCCGGAGCAATATTACAGCAGGGAGGGCATTTGCCCTGCATGCGGCGGACCTGGGTTCGATCCCCAGAATCCCAAATGGTCCCCTGAGTACTGAGAGGAGTAATTCCTGAGTGCAGAGCCAGGAGTAACCCCTGAGCATTGCCAGGTGTGACCCAAAAAGCAATAATAAATAAATAAATAAATACCACTGTAGCACCATCCTCCCGTTGATCATCAATTTGCTTGAGCGGGCACAGTAACGTCTCCATTGATAGACTTGTTGTTACTGTTTTGGGCATATTGAATCCTTATGGGTACCTTGCCAGGCTCTGCCATGCAGGCAGGATACTATCAGTAGCTTTCCAGGCTCATTGAGAGAGACAGAGGAATCAAACCCAGGTCGGCCGCATATAAGGCAAACGCCCTACCTGCTGTGCTATCGCTCCAGCCCAAATATATAAATAAAAAATAAAATAATTATTTACTATGTTAACAGATTAAGACAGAAAATGCTCTGGAGGGAAGCACAGAGATTAAGGCCATGCCTTGCGTATGGTCGACCCCAGTTTGATCCCTGCACCACATGAGCCCCTAAGCATCATCAGGTGCAGTTCTGAGGAGCCCGAGCCCCAGTTGGGCAGCTCAGGTGATCCCAGCACTAAAAGGTTCCCACAGCACCACATCCTGAGTCTTTGCATTGAACCACTGACCTGATGGCTAAGAAAGACCAGGAGGCTTATTTGGAGCTTCTAAGTATCACTTGGAGGTCCATTACCTCAACGAAGAGAAAGAAAGGGGGAGTCAAAATGCTCAAGTGGTTGGTGCCATGAATATCCTCAAAGGAGTATTTGATACAAGCGGAGATTCAGGGGTCAGAGTCATAGTTACGAGGGGTTAGGTGCTTGCCTTGCAAGCAGCCAACCCAGGTTCAATCACCGACACCCCATATGGTCTCCTGAATCCTCCAGGAATGATCATTTAGTACACCAGGAGTTAGCCCTGAACATTGCCTTGCACATTATAGACTTCCCACCAAGGAGTCTACAAATTCAGAGTCCCAAAAACAAACCAAAAAAAAGTGAAGATTCATTTCTGACTTTTAAGTCCACTGGTGCAGAAGGAAAAGTTCCTTCCTTAAAGACTGCCAAATAAGGAGAGTGGGGGAGGGTGTTGGGCATTTTGCGGTGTAGAGGGCAGCAAAGTTGTCCACCAAAAGCATTACCAGTATCACTCATCACCATGTGACCTCACTGTCACTGTCATTGTCCTCCCATTGTTCATCGATTTTGCTCAAGCGGGCCCAGTAACATTGTGAGACTTGTGACTGTGTTAGGCATATCGAATACGTCACAGGTAGCTTGCCAGGTTTTGCCGTGCGGGCGAGATACTCTCGGTAGCTTGCCCAACTCTCCGAGAGAGGCGGAGGAATCGAACTCAGGTCAGCTGTGTCGGCTACGTGCAAGGCAGACACCCTATCCGCTGTGCTATCGCTCCAGCCCATGTGACCTCAACAAAATGTTTTTTGTTCTGGGTGTTTTTGTGTGGGGGGTGGAGGGGGGGATAGAGGGTTGGGACCATACCTAATGGCACTCAGGGCCCCCTGAGCACTGCCCAGGGACTTCTCCTTCCATAGAAAAATCACTTTAGTCTCTTTCTCTGAAAGCTGGCGAGGCTTCGGGCTGTGGCCCCCGGGTCTGCCCTGTGCGTGTGTTAGGGCGCCTTGGGGAAGGCTGAGCCCCATACCCTGCACTCCCCCTCCAGGGGGCGCTTCCCATGCCTTCCCATGGTCTCCAGGGGCCGCTGAGATAGATGGGGTCTGCACTCAGCCGGGGGGGCCACAGTCCCGCTGGGTACCCGCGGCTGAAGCCACACAAGACTTGTGTGTCCAGGGCTTGGGGACAGCGGCTCCTTCCCCGCATCTGCTGTCAGTGCTCACTGTCATGCTGTAGGGGGCGTTCTTCACAGAACCTGACGCACATGCTGTCCTCCCCAGGGGGCAGTGGGCATCTGGGGTCACAGGAGTCTGGGCTTGCCCTGGTCTGCTCCTGCATTTGCCGGTCAGCCTCCAGGATGCCCTCACCAGCTGCAGGGTGAATGCTGCCCACCAGGTGTGCGGGGTGCATCTGCCCGCGCGTATCTAAGGCGTCAGGCATTTGCCATTGTGCCACTTGGGTTTTGTGGCCGTTATCGTCATTCTCGGGGCAGCGTGGAGTTGGGGGGGGGGCGCACTCGGAACCTTACCCCTGTAAGGTGTATCCTCCACCACTGAGCCCATCAGTTGGACCTCCTCTAATAGTTTCCTCAGTTACTTTTCTTCCATCTATCGCTCTGTGTTCAACTGGATTTTTTTTCTTGAGTAATTGCTGATTCATGTTCATTATCAATTGTTTCTTAGTGACTTGTGAATGCTCTTTACATATGAAGAAAAGTGACACCACTGATTACAAGTATTTGCCCCATTCATTGCTAGCCTTTTCATTCTCACTTTCAATAGCCCCTGATTTTCTTTAAATGTAATTCAAATTTATCAATCCCTTAATTAGAAGCCTTTATTTTTGTGGTTGGAACTTAAGATTCAGGAACTTAAGAGACAGGACAGCAGGGAGGGCATTTGCTTTGCATGTGGCAGACCTGGGTTCAATCCCTGGCATCCCACAGGGTTCTCTGAGCCTGCTGGGAATTATCCTTGAATGCAGAACAGGAGTAACTCCTATGCACCACCAAGTGGGGGGTCCCCCCCAAAAAATAGAAATTAGAGGACCTGAAGTGATAGCACAGCGGGTAGAGCATTTGCCTTGCACATGGTGGTTTTGATCCCTGGAATCCCATATGGTCCCCCAGCTCTGCCAGGAGTAATTCCTGAGTGCAGAGCCCCTGAGCATTTCGAGGTATGACCCCTCCAAAAACAAACAAACAAAAAACAGAAATTAGATCCTGGGGCCAGAGAGATGTAGTGCAGGAATGAGGTACTGGCCTTGCACATACTCAACCCAGGTTCCATCCCTGGCATCACTTATGGTTCCCTGAACCCAGAGGAGTGATCCTTGAGCACCCCAGGGTGTGGGAGAGGAGAGGGGAGGGGAGGAGAAGAGAGGGGAGGGAAGGGGAAGGGGAGGGAAGGTAAATTCGATCCTGTAGCTTAGTTTCTTCTTTGCTCTTTACACCTTTTTGTTTTGTTTTTGTGACCCTTGATGACTGGGATTTTATTTGGGAGTGTGATCATGGAGTATTTTTGTCTTGGTTTTTGTTGTTTCAGTCACTGTGGTCCCATCATTTCACAGTCAATGACAGGGTTTTGTGCATGCTCTCCTCAACACCCCCAATTCCCTCCCGCCCACACTTCCGTAGGCCAGTCTAGATTCTCTCTTTCTTTCTTTCTTTCTTTCTTTCTTTCCTTCCTTCCTTCCTTCCTTCTCTTGGCTTTTTGGGTCACACTCAGTGATGCTCAGGGGTTCCTCCTGGGTCTGCACTCAGGAATCACTCCTGTTGGTGCTCGGGGACCCTATGGCATGCCCGGGATCGAACCCAGGCTGGCCGCATGCAAGGCCAACGCCCTCCCCGCTGTCCTGTCGCTCCAGCCAAGATTCTGTTTCTTTGGGCACCTACTTCCTCCCCGCACTTCTTTCTAGCTTCCACCTGAGAGATCAGCGCGTGTCCGTCCGCCACCTCCTGCCTAACTTCCCTCAGAGGAGACTCTCCAGAGCCATCCACGTAGTGGCACTTGATTCCACGTTTTCTTCTAGCCAAGTAGATTCCATTTGCACCTGCACCCGTTCCTCTATCCGCTCATCTGTGCTGAGACACCGGGCTTTTCCCAGAGCCTTGCTGTTACGAGCCACAGCGAAAAGAGGAGCGCGCAGATGTTTTTTCGGAATGGAGTTTTTATTCCTTGAGGTGCATGCCCAGAAGTAGGATAGCAAAAAAAAAAAAAAAAAAAAAAAAAAAAAAAATAAAAAGAAAAAAAAATAAAAATATTTTTTTCTCTTTTAGGTGGGATTGCTGGGCCATATAGTTTCTAATTTGGGAAGCTTCTTTTGTTTTGGGAAGACCACACCCAGCAATGCTCAGGGGTTACTCCTGGCTCTGCATTCATAAGTTACCCCCTGACAATGCTCGGGGAACCATATGGGATGCCAGGGATCGAACCCAGGCTGGCCACATCCCCGCTGTACTCTGCACCCAGGCCTCTCAATTCCTAGTGTTTTGAGAAGCGTCCATATTGTTTCTTAAGAAAGCTGAAACCGCCAATAGCAGTGGATGAGGCTTCTTCTCCCCATGTCCCACCAACGCTGGTGGTTTGTGTTCTTCGTGGCTCACGGGCGCCAGTCTCCGTGATCTCACTGTTTTGATTTGATTCTCATCTCCCTGATGGTCAGGGATGCAGAGTCATCCATGTGTCTTCCGTTGGTCATCCGTGTGTCTTCTTTGGGGAAGACTCTACTCATCTCTCATTTTTGATGTGGGTGACTTTCCCCCCCTAATTTTACCTGGGCTTGCGCTATCTTGGAGATGAACCCTCTGTGGGAAGAGTGTGGGCAGAGAATCCTCAGTCTGCGAGGTGGGTAGCCAGGCACCTTTTTACCTTTTTATACTATTCATTAGGGCTGGAGCGATAGCACAGCGGTAGGGCGCTTGCCTTGTGCGCAGCCAGCCTGGCCGAGCCGGGTTCGATTCCTCTGCCCCTCTCGGAGGGCCGGGCAAGCTACCGAGAGAGTTCAATATGCCAAACACAGTTACAAGAAGTCTCACAATGGAGACGTTACTGGGCCCGCTCGAGCAAATCGATGAACAACGGGAGGACAGTGTGTTTGTTTTATACTATTCATTGTTCCTTTTGTGCTGCAGAAGCTTCCTTGGTTTGAGGGCACCCTGTCTATTCATCTTGGTGTCTGTTTGCTTGGCCGGGGGCATGAAATCATCGAAGACACCTCTAGATTCAGTGCCATGGAGGGTCTCACTGTATCTTCTCCCACATGCTTTATGGGTTCGGGTGGTAGCAAGGCCTTCCATCCACTTTGGGTCGGCTGTGGAGTGTGAGAAGGGGCTGAGCCCATCTGTCACCAGTGACCAGCCACTTTCCCGCACTCTTTGTGGTCGCGGGTGCCTGTTTACCTGCGAGACTGTCTCCGGGCTCGGTTCTGTTGGTTGCGTGGTTGTGAAAGGGATTTCAGGATAAAGAACATTACTGGGATATGGGTCCAGTCCTCGAAGAGAAAACTGACCCTTCCTGTCCCGTGTACACTCAGATACACACTCACACATACACTCACACCGTCACATACTCACATTCAAACACACACACTTTTATACACTCACATTCAAACACACACACTCACATACTCATTCACACATGATCGCACAGTCACATTCTCACACTCGTTTTACACACTCACACATTCAGACATGTACACACTCATTCACACATGATCACACTGTCACACACGCAGTAACATACACTGTCACACACTCATGAACATACTATCACACACTCAAATATGTATACACTCATATACTCTTGCACACACATTCCCCACAGGCACACCGTGACTGTACACACACACACAGTCCCAGGAAGACCTGCATGGAACAAGCAGTGATGCCCAGTGCTCTGTTCCCAGTGCTCTGTGCCCAGTGAGGATGCCCTGCCCTGGAAGCCACTTTTCTCCTGCTCTGAGGCAGGGTGGCACCCACCAGTGTCTGTACTCGGGAACGTGTCCCCATGTCCTGCTCCTGGGTCGGGGCCTGTCTCAGCAGCATGCCTGGCGTGAGCGGGAGAGAAGCGTCTGTCCACCCTCTGGCCTCAAGGTTCCTTAGCAGCCTCTCACTCAGCGGACCGGACACTCCGGCCACAAGGACAGGGACGGGCGGGCCTGGGGTCTGCGCTCTGGCGCTTCTCGAAAACGGCTGCTCCGATTCATTTCAATATCTGAGCCCCTGGTTTCCAAGGCAACCTAATCTTTTCATCAAAGCGACTGGTAAAACCTCTGGGGCCCGATATTGTTTTGTTGGCAACTTGTCAAAACTGTCATTTGGTTAGGGGGAAAAATTTGAAGATTGTGATAACCTACAAATACGTTGGAGATCTGTAGCACTAATAATCATTAATCGAGCATTGCCAGAGTCCGTCGGGGGGTGGGGGGAAAGGCGGCGAGAGGACCTGCTGTCCAGCGGTGGTAATTAGCGGGTGGCCATGACGCTCAGAGCCTCCCACTGGGCAGTCCAGCTGTCCCCTCGCCTAAGGAGCCTGAGCTCTCCCTCGCCTGAGATTTCCCTGGGACCCTCTCACCCCTTTTCCCTCCCGTGCGGCCGCCCTCTGCCCGTCACCCACTCCAGCACGTGGCCTGGCCTGCCGCCACGGGTGTCTGCTGGGTGGACGAGGTCAGTTAAGGCTGGCCAGAAGCACCCCGAGAAGGTCCGGAGGCACCCAGGGTCGAGCTGGTGCAATTCTGCTGTCGCCCAGAAAGGGTCACCCTGGCCAGCCCCTCCTCCATGCCCACCAGGGGCCTGTCCCCCACGGACCACCATCTCCTCCATGTCCCCCCAGGGCCCTCTGTCCCCACTGGCCACCCTCTCCTCCACGCCCACAAGGGCAGCCTCTGCCCCCTGCCCAGTCCCCCCTCCACGCCCAGGACCTCAGGAAGGGCAGAGGCCTCACGCCTGACCCCTGACCCTTCCCTGCCGGCCCCGCAGGCGCCCAGCGAGTACGAGACCAGCCCGGAGCAACTGTTCTATCGCATCGCGCACCTGAACCGCGGGCAGCAGTACCTGCTGTGGGTGGCCGCCGTCACCTCAGCTGGCCGGGGCAACAGCAGCGACAAGGTCACCATCGAGCCCGCTGGCAAGGGTGAGGATCCTGGGCAGGAGTTTCCGGAAGTTGCTCACAGCTGCCCGGAGCCCCTCCTAGAAGTCCGGTTCCCCCACGGGGGTCTATGATCCGGCTGTGGTCAGCCCACTGCCCTCCTGCGTCCACAAGATTGGGCCTCTGCCGCCCCCTGGTGGCCATGGGTCATCACAGCAGCAGCACCTCTAGCGCCCCGAATTAAGGAGTAGACGCCTCCCGCCCTGCCCCAGGGCCTGACACCCCCAGATACTGTCAGGCAGCCCCCGACTCTCCCACTAACTCCCCTGCTGTCCCTCTGTCCCTTCTCCAGTACCACTAGGACCCTAGGACCCTAAATCCCAGCAGCCCTCCCCAGATTCCCAACCCCCTGCCCAAGGCCTGCCTTCCCCGCCCCCCCCCCCCGCGTCCCTCAGGGCCCAA
>JAOXYA010145548.1:0-10023 GCA_028565675.1 Sorex palustris | reverse complement strand
ATTGGCTATAGTACGAGCATCCCAGGAGCATCATTGGCTACAGTACGAGCATCCCAGGTGCCTGATTGGCTACAGTAGGAGCATCCCAGAGCCTGATTGGCTCCAGTACGAGCATCCCAGGAGGCTGATTGGCTATAGTACGAGCATCCCAGGAGCATCATTGGCTACAGTACGAGCATCCCAGGTGCCTGATTGGCTACAGTACGAGCATCCCAGGAGCCTGATTGGCTACAGTACAAGCATCCTAGGAGTCTGATTGTCTACAGTGTGAGCATCCCAGGAGCCTGATTGGCTACAGTAAGAGCATCCCAGGAGTCTGATTGGCTACAGTAAGCATCCCAGGAGCCTGATTCCTGATTGGCTCCAGTAGGAGCATCCCAGGAGGCTGATTGGCTACAGTAGGAGCATCCCAGGAGCCTGACCGTTCCAGTACAGCATGGGAGTGCGCCACAGGAAGCGGCCTGGGCCTCCAGGCTTCCTCATCCAGGTGGTGCCTCCCACAGGCACAGGCTAGCTGCGGATGGCCTAGAGCAGGCCGCTACAGAGCAGCAAGGGACAAGCTCAGCGTGCCTGGGACACAGTGGTGACGCAGCACCCAGCGCCAGACATAGGCTCACCTGCCAGCCGCGAGCTGCTGCTCCCAACACCGGAGCCGGTTCCCTTCAGGGTCCCCCTCAACGCCCGCGTTGGGGTCCCCCAGGTGAACTGGCACGTCCACTCAGTAGCCTCCCGAGCCTGTCCTACCAGTCTCTAACTCAACCCTCCCCACCTCCCACGTCAGCAGTTGCCAAAAGGCCACCGCCCACCGCCCAGGGCAGCAGGACTGATGGGGGGTTGGGGGGCTGCTTCTGCTGTTGCTGTTTCCAGGGTTCGGGGCACGCCTACAGTACTCAGAGCTTACTCCTCCCTCTGTGCTCAAGGCTCACTCCTAGTGGGATCAGAGCTGGTGCCAGGGATGGAACCCAGGTCGGGCAGGTGCCAGGCAAACGGCCTGACCGTGCCCCCAGTCTCCAGCCCGAGTCGGGTTCCTCTGGCCTGTGCTGATTCCCGTGGGAAGGACGCGCGGCTCCCACGTGAGCCCCCTGCCCCGGCATCTGAAGCTAGCAGAGTGTGCCCTCAGGTCCCCCATGCCCCTCTGACTTAGCAGCAAGTTCTGCTGAGCGTGAAGACAGCCAGGACAGTTGCCTTCATGTCCCGGGCTTCCCCCCGCAGGTGCACCCCCGGACACCTGAGAGGACAGGGAAGGGTGGGGAGACGGCTCTGCCCAGTGGGCTGTGGCCCCTCACCAGCGGCAGTGACACAGTGGGGAGGGTCTGTGCCGCCTTCCCGAGCCAAGCTGCAAACCGTCTGGCTCTCTACCGTCACATGCAGGAGAGATTCTCCGGGCACGGACTTAGCCTCCAACTCGCTAAGCGAGGAACACATTAAACGGGCAGGAAGGAAAACGCGGCCCCGTGGACGCAGGTCGGGGTCGGGAGGGAAACTGGGGGAGGGACCCGTACTCAGAGCTTACTCCTCCCCTTTCGAGATGCGCGAAACTCGATCGTGATCAACTGAGTAACTCACCGTGATTCAAGTTTAACAAAAAAAATCTAAAAATATCAAGCAGCCGACGTGAGGCTGTGGGGACGGCGGGGACGGCATGGGTGAGACGCCAACCCCGGCTCCGTCCCGGCCCTGCCCTGCCCACGGCCCCAAGCAAAACCCCAGCGGCTACGCGGGAGCCACGGCCACACCCGTACCCCAGGAAACAATCCGTGTCGCTCATCCACTGGTTGATGAACTGGACGGTGACAGGCCCCGGGTGCGGGGGCAGCTGTGTCCGCTCGAGCGTGTGCAGGAGCAGCGCGGGGCTGTAGTAGAGCGCGGCGATGGCCACCTGCAGGCACATGGTGCGCAGCTCGCTGGTCTTCACCCCGCGCGTCAGGCGCCCCAGGACCAGCTGCACGAAGAGCGGGATGCACTGGGGGACGGAGACGCTGGTCAGTGGTGTGTGGGGACCCAGACGCTTGCCCGGCCCGCGGCCCGCCCGGGCTCGACCCCAGCCGCGGCGGGAGTGACCCCCGCGGGCAGAGCCCCCACCCATGCGTTGCCCTAACAAGCGCCGGGGGTGACCCAGGTCACTTCTGGAGACCGCCCAAGTATCGTCTAGGGAAAGCACATGGGAGGAGCCCCAAGGACGCAGAGGAGGGAAGAATAAGAAGTCCTGAGCACAAACGAGCGGCGACGGGAGTCAAAAGCTCGCACGGAAGATCAGTAACGCCGAAAGGTGGTTCCTGGAAGAATCAACAAGAACTGGCAAGGCCCTGGCTAGACTCACCAAGGGAGAGAGAAAGCCCTGAGGGATCAAGTCAGAGGCAAAGGCGGAGAAGCCAGAACAGAGACCGCAGAAACACAAAAACCCTGAGATGGGGGCAGGAGCGTTTGCTGCAGGCGGCCGACCCGGGTTCGATCCCCGGCATCCCACAGGGTCCCCCAAGCACCGCCAGGAATAACTCCTGAGTGCAGAGCCAGGAGGAACCCCTGAGCAACGCTGGGTGTGACCCGGAAAGGAAAAATAAAGATTCTAAGAGATTACCGGAAGCAACTTCTGCCACTACCTGGAAACTCGAGAAGAAAAATGGAGAAAAGACTCAAGTCCTGTGACGGCACGAGGCTGAGGCCTGAGGTCGGGCACCCCAAGAGCCTGCAGCATCAGGCACAACCAAAAGCACCCAGGAATGAACGCCCAGGGCACAGGGTCACGGTGAGTTCACAGATGGCCAGAGGGGACCTACAATCCGTCCTTCTCAAGCTCCCCAGAAAGTGCCAGAACAGGAAGCCCCCCAGTCTCTATGGGGCCAGCATTAGCCCAGCGCCAAAAGTTGGCAAAGGCATTATTTAAAAAGAAAAAAAAGTTTCAGCCAATATTCTTGACGAAGACAGAAGCAGCAAAGACCCGCCTTAAAATTTTGGGTCAAGCAAATACAGTATATTAAACACATTATACACCGAGATCGAGTGGGGTTTATCCTAGGGATGAAAAGATGGTTCAACTTTCACAAATTCACTGGCATGACACACAACCACATAGAATCATCGCTACAGATGCAGAGGAAGCATTCGACAAGACCCAGCAGCCATTCAGGATGTAAATCCTCAACAAAATGGACCTTGGCAAGGCCACGGGTGATAAGCCCCAGCCAGTATCATCCTGAGCGGGGAAAGCGGGAAGCCAGCGCGAGTCCAGGCGTCCACCACGGCCAGCACCGCACGGGGGCCCTGGCCACTGGTGAGAGAGGAAAGAGAAGCTGCAGGGACCCAGACCCCACGGGGGTCCCACGCTTCTTGGGAGAGTGACGTGAGGATGGAAGCCCACAGACGCCACCACCCTGGGGCCCACAGGCCCTCGGTGAAGCAGCAGTGCAGAGCCCCTGCTCAGAGGTCCGAGCTCTTACACAGACACAGTGACGCGCGAGAGAAATGTTGAAAGCTACCTCAGGGCCAAGTGATGGTACAGCGGGTCGGGCGTGTGCCTTACAAGCCTCCAAGCTGAGTTCAGGCCCCGGCACTCCAGGAGGTCCCCTGAGCCTCGCCAGGAGTGATCACTGAGCACAGGGCAGGACCGAGTCCTGGCACCACCAGGAGTGGCCCGGAAACAGGAGGAAATTGATCGACTCAAATAAAAACAATTTCATTCATGGCTGTGTCCTGCAGAAACCCTTCAGGTCACTAGGAATCAAGTTAACAAGGAGGCGAGGGACCTGTTCCAAGAAAGCCGCAATTCCGAACCGCAGGAAGCCAATCGGGCCCCACTCCCAGGCTGAGCAGGCAGATACCGTGAACCCCGGCAGCTCACAGGGGCTCTGCCTGGACCCACAGCGTCTTCTACAGGAGCAGATACTCTGACGGCCGTCTGCGGGAACCAGGCACATGGTGCCACAGCAGCAAAGGAAACGCCAGGGGGACAGTCGCCCCGCATGGCCAGCCAGGTACCTCACACCCCAGGGAAGGGGAGACAGCTGCCGGGGCGCAGGGCGGCAGGGGACAGGAAGGAACGCCCCCAAACTGGGAGCCTGCGGACGGACCGACCACCCCTAAGCCGAGCAGGGTGACTCCGGGCATCTGAAATCCAGCACGACAGGAAACGGAATCACGGAAACTGAAGAGTAAAAGCGCTGCAGAGAGTAACCCGTGCGGGCAGCTTTCCAGGAAGTGAGTGTCAGTGCAACGGGAAGAGAGAACGAATGAACGAGCGAGGCTGGGGGCTCCACAGAGTCTGGCCCACGCGCGTGAGGCCGTATGCGGTCTAGGACCTCTGAGCCGCACCTGGATTTTTTAAAGGTTTTGTTTCATCCAGCCACTGTGAGTTACACAGTTACCCATGACTGGGTTTTGGGAATCCAGTGTGCCGAGACCACCCCTCCACCAGTGTCCCCTTCCCGTGTCCCCTTCCTGCGGGCAGGGCCGTGTCCCCCACACGCTGCCCAGGCCTTCCCACACACTCCACGCCTTCAGTGGGGGGGCCCCCTCCACTTCCACACAGGCAGAGAGGCGACCTCTGGGAATCACACAGTAGAATTTTCATATTCTCCTACTCCACGACCCGCCTAGCAGCCCCATAAACGACTGCTTAGTTTCCTGCGTCTTTTTCCTGGCTGAAACACAGGTAGGGCTTCGAGACTGCACGGCACGCGTGAGCCGGCCTGGAACTTCCCACCGAGCTCTGCCCGGACTGCGGTGCTGGCCGGGGTTACCTGGTCGATGCCCCTTCCTTTGCACTGCAGAATGATGACCTCGAGCAGCTTGGCCGCGTGGCATTCCGCGTCCTCCCCGGCGTCTCCACACAGGACCTGTGTCACACAACGGGGCTCAGTGCTGGGCCGAGGGCACGCAGAGACAACGCCCCCCACAACCACACTGGCCAGTTCACCCATCTGGCCCGTCCACCCTAATTTCCTTCTCTCGGGGCTGGGGGCACCCCCAGCCGCACTCAGGGGCCGCCCCCGGCTCTGTGCTCAGAGAGCACCCGTTCCTCTGCCCGCTGGTCCCCATTCCAGTTTCTTTTGTTTGGATTTTGGTTAGGGGCCTTGCCCAGTGGTGCTCAGGGCTGACTCCTGGCGCTGTGCTCCGGGATCACTCCCAGGGGGCCTTGGAGGACGGGGTGCTGGGGATCAAGGCCATGCAGGACAAGCACCTTAACCCCTGTTTTATCTCTTCAGACGCCCCCACACACACACACTCTCATTCTTTATGAGGAATAATAATTCACGGGTGTGACTTTGGAACGACACGAACACCAGCGGGTCCCACCAGTGGCTCCCACGTGGCTGTGGCTCAGTTAACGCCAACAGCAGCGCCGACTGAACATGCTGGTAAGGGAGCAGACGGCTGACTGGACCTAGGGCAGCCAAAGCCCCTCCACAAGCGCCCAAACACACAGGCAGCAAGATAAAAGCAGGACACACAAAACAAGCCTCGCACACAAGGACGCCAGCACGACAGTTGTGTTTCTTTGAAACTGTGGCCACGTGCGAGGTTTCCCACACTCAGAACCATGATGGGACCCACAGGCACTGTCATCAGGGTGGCCTATCCCTCGCCTCCACTCACGGGTGTTACAAACGTGCAGGCAGCTCGGGGACTGGGACTCAACAGGGAGGCTCAGAACGAGCCTTTAGCAATCAAGAGCCTCCTCCTCTCATACGGACACGGGACTCAGTGCTCCCCAAATTCTCCCAGAACTGCCGTTCAGAGCGGCACTGGAACCAGAGCCCCAACAGCTGATCAGAAACGCTGGGACACAGCATGCAGCTCTGTGGCAAGAGACCAGCCCAGCCGGCCCATTCGCTCCTGAGCCCATGCCAGACTCTGGTTCCTGGTTATCTGGGGTTTCTAGAATCTGCGCACCTCCCACTAAACAGTTATGTTCATGTATGTGCGTACGTTCACCTTGAGAAGGACACGCTACTCACCCGTGCCTGCTGTGAGTGTGCTTAAGAACAGTCAAAACGTGGCCGATAAGCCAACTGTACTCAGTTACAGGATGTGATGTCTTCAACAATTCCCATTTTTGTGTCCTACACTATTTGTGTCCAAACAACCCACATTTAGTGACTTCCGATATCATACATATAACCCAGGAAAAAGCACTAACTATCAACTGCATGGTCAATTCTTCTAGTGCTTTTCTTAATCAAGTGAGAAAATGAGTTGTCGGAAATAAGGGAAATCCCCAGCGGGTCCTCCATGGGCCTGTGAGGCTAAAACCACTGTTACAAAGCGCACAGCCCTAAGGCTGGAGCGAGAGCACAGCGGGGAGGGCATTGGCCTTGCACTCGCCAACCCGGGTTCGATTCCCAGCATCCCATAGGGTCCCCCGAGCACCGCCAGGAGTAACTCCTGAGTGCAGAGACAGGACGAACCCCTGCGCATCGCCGGGTGTGACCCAAAAAGAAAAAAAAAAAGCACAGCCCTGCAGACAGCGGACACACTCACAGAGAGGAGAGAGAGGAGGAGAGAGGAGAGAAGGGAGAGAGAGAAAGGGGGAGAGAGAGAGGAGGGGGAAGAGAGAAAGAGAGAGGGAGCGAGGGAGAGCACGAGCACACAGCCCTGCAGGCAACGGACACAGTCACGCACAGCACAACACGCAGCACTTCTCCCAACCGGCGCACCGGCAAACAGACTGGGCCCCTGCTGAAGGCACTTCTGAGCTGGACGGGGCGTGTCCCCACGCGAGCCCCCGCAGGAGCGTCGCGGCAGCCGCCTGGACACACGCACCTTCCTGCACATGGTGAAGAGGATTTCCAGGTGCTTCGGGTTCGCGAGCAGAGCGCTGGTGTCGATGGTCACATAGTTGTGCAGGAGCGGCATCATGTCTGGGGAACGGCCACATCCCCGGTCACGGGGCAGCAACGCGTCCCTCCCCGGGGCACGGCAAAGCCCCCCAACCCACCTGCCCCGACAGCAGGCACCAGGCCCCGCTCTGAGCCCCCCAGGGAGGCGCCGCAGGTCTGGGCCCAGGACCCAGGACAGCCAACGGGCGAGCCCGCCTGCGCCTACCTGTGAAGTACTCGAAGCAGTCCTGCTGGAAGACCTCGTAGAAGATGCCGAGCAGCTGCCACATCTGCGGGGAGACGCCGTGGCAGGTGAGGCTGTAGGCCAGGGACAGGATCTCCTCGTAGAACTCTGGAAGGACAGACGCAGGCTCAGCCCAGCCCAGCCCACACGCACCAGCCGCATTCCCGCACCACATGCTCACACGCCACCTGCTCCCGGAAGAGGGACTGTCCCCCCGCCACAGGGCCCAAGGCCGATCTCGGGCGCTTCACGCAACGGGGCTGAAATGGGGGCTGTCCCCAGTCGCTCAGCACGAGGCCGCTGGGCCACAGTGCTCGGGGGCCCAGGCCATCTGGGGAGCTGAGACCGGCCCAGCCAGCAGGTCCCCACGTGCACCCTGGCTCCCCGTGGTCAGTTTGAGCTATTGCTGGGCTTAGGTTTGTCCCTGGGCGCAGCTGGTGCTGTTCGGGCCACCACGCAGGGGCCAGGCACACAGCCACATGCCAAGAGCCTCTGGGCACCTCCCTGGCCCCCCTAAGGAAGCGTCTTCCAACTCCAACCCTGGGGTCTGCACACGGGTCTCCCACTTCCAAGGACAGTCCACTGCAGAGAGCAAGAATGTGCCTATGTGATCTGTACACACACACACCAGCACGGCCCTCAAGGAGAAGAAAACGGTTTCTAAACAGGCAACCCTCAGACGCACGCTTCGTACAAAAAATCATTCCCGACCGCGTCACTGGCAGGAAAGCCTAACTTCAGACTTTTCCCGCATTAAAAGGAACGAAAAAAAAATTTTTTTACTGTGATATCATTTAGAAGCTAATGCATTCGAAAACTAGCAATATTCGTCTTACAAAATAGAACTCAAGAGACAGTGACACAGAAATCATTAGAAACACGTGAGACAACCACGTGGAAACAATAAATCGTGTGAATCCAAACTCCCGACAGCTCGGCTCAGGGAAGCTGAGGAGGCCCAGGCCTGCAGGGACGCAGTCACTGCCCAGTCACCGAGGACCTGCGGGGGCCGGGGCCAGCGGGCTGGGGACAGTGTGGGGCGGAGCCTGGGGAACAGGGCGATGGCCATCCCTCTGCCCTCGCCCTCTCCGAGAGCCCGGGGCCGCACTGCCCCATTCCAGTCTTCCCTCAAACCTCGCACCCATGCCAGCTGTGGGCAGGTGTTTTCAGGCCGGGCCGCCCGGGGCGGGGCAGCCTCTCCCAATGCCCGTCCCCGGTAAAGCAGCTAAAGCGAGGCCCGGTGCTGACCTGGAAGCAGCAGGTGCCGGAGCAGGGAAGGAGCAGCCAGGACATGACACTCCCCCTCCCCCGACACTCCCCCTCCCCCAAGAGGCAGGAGGCCGGGTGGGCGAGCTCTGGAGCAGGGGACAGGACTGAGAAAACAAGAGGGAGTAGGTCCAAGGCTGCCGAGGAGAGGGGCGGCCGTCTGAGGGCCAAGGTGAGAGTTTGAGGGCCGGGGTGAATGTCTGAGAGGCTGGCGCGGGCGTCTGAGGGGCTGGCCTTGCCCTCTGCGTCTGAAGGCCAGAAGCCGCTCTCTGCCTGTCGCCCTGTCCCTGAGACCCAGTGGGGATTCTCAGCACAGGCGCCCCGGGAGTGAACTCATCCCTCTCCACCTGGAACCCTCCCGGCTTCGATTTTCCCAGTAGGAGCAGACGCCCGCCCGATGCTTTGAAAAGGAAAGATCCCTGATTACGAAAGAAAAAACTTCTCGCTGCTACTTAGCGGAGTAAAGGCAAATAACTTCGAAGCAAACGTCTCTGCTCCCCGTGTAAATGCATTTCAATGACCGGTTTGGCTGGTTTTACGTCCCTTCCCGCCTTGGCAGGACACGCGGCCCGGCCGATTCCCATACTCTCCAGGTCTGCCTCATCTTCACAGCAGCACCATAAAAGGAAGCTGTCCTCGGTGCTAATGGACTAAACTAAAATTAAAATTAATTAAAATTAATCCCGTAACTGCCTGCAGCCAGGAGCTGCCCTCTGGCGAGCAGACTGTGTGACGTGTGTGTGTGTCGCGTTTACTGTGAGGACGGAGGGAGCCGCCCACGTCAGACCCGGCAGCAGGGGCAGCTCAGGGATGGCTCGCCTCATCCCCGACCACGGCACCACCTGATCGGGGCCCTCAGGGGTGTGCGCACCCAAGGGAGGGCAGAGCTCCCGTTTTCTACGCTGCGTGGCAAGGCCTGAGAGGGGACGAGAGGCCTGACCCGCCCTGGGCACCCGGGGCCAAGTCAGCCCCAGCCTCCCTCCCATCCCCCGCACTCCGAACGCTGCAAACCTTCCCGCAGGACGGGGTCACCTCTCGGGTACACGCGGGCCGGGCACTAGCCCTGCACGAGGCCGACCAGGGCTCAACCCCGGCACCACACGTCGCCCCCCAAGCACCACCAGGACTGACCCCTAAGCAGAGCTGGGAAGGCCCCAAGTCCTAACTCAATCAACAAAGTACAATTCTTTTCCAGTAAAATTCTTATGGGAAGAATTCTTCAGAGCGACCACACAGCGGGGAGGAGGGCGCTGTCTTGCACGCTGCCAGCCCAGTTCAATCCCTGGCATCACGGAGGGTCCCCGAACGCCACTGCCCGAGCACCGCCGGGTACGGCCCAAAAACAAACCGGAAGAAGAAAGTCACACATTCTTACTGGATAATAAAATGATTTCTTAAAAAAAAAAAAAAAAAAGTAAAGCTCTGTCCTTAATAGGACTGGGGCCAGAATGACAATACAGTAGGGGGGGTGGGGGGGGCGGGCTTGCCTTACAAGGAGCCAACCAGGGTTCAAACCCAGCATCCCACATGGTCCCTAAGCACCGCCAGGAGTGATTCCTGAAGACAGCTGGGTATGGCCCCAAACTCTAAATAGCACTGTAGCACAGTCCTCCCGTTGTTCATCAATTTGCTCAAGCGGGCCCAGCAACGTCTCCATCGTGAGACTTGTTGTTACTGTGTTTGGCATATCGAATACGT
>JAOXYA010145538.1:0-10024 GCA_028565675.1 Sorex palustris | reverse complement strand
GCGGGGCGGGAGGGAGGGAAGGAGGGAGAGAGGGATTGTTTATCCTGATTCACTGGTAGTTGTGAAAGTGGTATAACAGGAATTTTGTGAAATGGGAAATAAAGATGACAGTCTCCACTGTTCATATTGACTACTGTCTCTTAGTGGTATAAGTGTAATGGCCAAATTGAAGCAATCATTGAAGCTCTAAAGCTTGAGAAACATCTGGGTTTAAAGATTGTAAAGAAAGCAGCAGCACATGGCACTATCCTATAGTTGTAAAATATTGGGCAAAAAAACCCCTTCAAGTATATAAAGTTATTTTGAGCTGATATGATTACATTTAATGCCAGGTACTGTCATACTCTCTCATTAAGTCAATTATTTAAAATTACAACTTAAAAATCATTAGTAAAAAATGTTACAACAGTCAAATTACTAGAGAAAAAAAATCCATTATGGTTTCTTTTAAAAGAAGTTTTCCTATATAATTTTGATCCCTTTTAACTTCAACAAAATGCGTTTTCCTGAATACTAATAGTGCAGGTTGTTCAGTGTGAAAAAAATATCTGTAGACAAATTTTCAAGGGACTGATGCTCTAATTATCCAAGTTATATCACATTTCTTGACAGGCTTTATATTAACAGCAGATGGCATGTAGAGTTTTTTCCAAATATAAGATCTCTTCAGATTTTCAACAAGCCATTTGGACCTGTCCAAAAGAGTAGAAGGATAATATAATCCTAACACACTTGAGATTTTTGATGCTATTAACATTTTCGAACCAAAATAAATATAATTCACTAACATAGATGGCACCCAATAATTTGTAAATTCTATCTGATGAATTTTAATGAATAAACAAGATACATATTGGGATAAAAGGCATTTATTTACCCACAGAATCCTTAAATAAAGACCTGAAGGTAGGAATGTGTGTGTGTTGTGTGTATGCATGTGCTCACAAACATTGGAAATTTGAGGGAAAATTAGTAAAAATAAACTCAGAAAAGTTGGCCAGTGTTTTAAGGACTTATGAAGTCCAAACAGAACCCTCAAAAGTAGTGCAACAGCATATTTCAATTTTCCTCTATACTGGTCATTTAGGTAGACCTGAAACCAATGTTCCCTGGATTTAATTTCTTATTCTAAACAGAGCAGAAAAGAAAAAAAATTACTCTTTGGCTTTCTTAAAAATACTGGCCTGGCATGTGATCTGCCCATTCTTTCTTTGTTCAGTATAAACTATTTTATGCTGTCTAAAGTGACTATAACTATTTTTAAAAAAATAATTATGGAAATAAAAATTAAACTTAATGCACACAAATCTCTTTAAAAGTACATTATCACAGTTTGTTACCTTCAGGAATTAAGTCTATAAACTAAAAAATAATAAAACAAAAATCATTACTGCTGACACGCCTAATAAAATGCATGGATATTTATATACATTAATAACATATTTTAAAATAATATTTCCTACAAGTAGTTCTAAGATTAGTTGGACTTCCAAAAACAAACAGAAATTCTGAATATTTCCTAGTATTATTAAAATATCAAACATGCCCTTGGATATCTTAAGAAAATAAAATTCTCCACTATTAAATTGAACTGAGCATTAGCCAAGAAATCACTGTTCCAAAAAGAGCAATCTAAGATTTCCTCATTGACATTTAAATGATGCCTTACCACATAACTAGAGTTGGAGAAATAAAAGATTATGCCATATGCTCTTATCTAACTCATGCCCCAAAGGTCTAGGTAATGGGCATGGTTTATAAATCTAAACAAATTAAGTAAAGCATTTTGCACTTGTAATTCTGTTCCCTTTTAAGAGAGGAAAAAAAGGCAACGAGAAGGAAGGAAGGAAGGAAGGAAGGAAGGAAGGAAGGAAGGAAGGAAGGAAGGAAGGAAGGTCTATTCATTTGCTAATCTTGCTCTTTTCTATTTTTCTCTGCTAAATTTGTGTTTTAACTATAATTCTGAGGTCAAGGGAGGGAGGGAGGGAAGGAGGGAGAAAGGGAGGGAAAGAAAGAAAAGAATGAATTACTTCACTGCCTGTAGAGCTATAGAAAAAATACAAAACTACAGAAGGCTTTGTGTCTCTTCACAGGAAATCAGAACACAAGACAAGCTCTAACAGATTGCTCACAATTTAACAAAACTGATGTTTAAGTTACTGCAGCTTGTCTAGACTGTATGTTGAAATATTTATAAATGCTATCTTATTTTGAATAAGGGAATATGTGAAAAAAGTCTGTTTTTTTCCCTCCAAAATTGAATATTTCTTTTAAGAACAAAGTGTAAATATCTTAAATTTTTTTCTCATGTTTCTACTTTTGTGGACAGCCACAGCCCACATATTCATTTTTCTTCTTGCATTATTCAGCAACACATCAGTGTGTATATCTGAAGTCCAGAAAGGTGGGATGTACTTTGAAGTGTTATTAATTGTTTCTGCCAAGTTCTATTAAATTATCTTTTTAAAAACTTTTACATAGAACCAGTCAAGTTTTCTCATTTATATGCTCTTAGAAATCAATTTAAAACTATGAACATAGATTTTGGTCTATTCATTTGCTAATCTTGCCCTTTTCTATTTTTCTCTGCTAAATTTGTGTTTTAACTATAATTCTGAGGTCATTATACTCCTAGGAAATTTAGCACTCACAATTCAACAAAATTAAATACTGACCCATTTACATTTTTTTTCTTGCTTGAATTTCCAAGATTAAAGCTTACTATTTTTTTCTGGTCATCATTTCAAGTCATTTGATAGAATCCATTGCTTAAATTGCCTCTACCTCTTACCCATCTTGGACCTTGATAGTTGATTTTCAGTACGAGTGGTATCAAAGTACACATAAGTCTCTTATTAATGTTCATAATTTTTCACCCAATTTCCTTCAAAGTCCAGTGAAAATGTACCAGGAGAGAAATACAAATTTCCACTTAAAGAGTAATTAATAACTTTCCCTTGGTTGTTGTTAATTACCTTTTAAACTCCATGATTAAACCATACTTTTAACTCACCTAGAAATGGCCCAATAACTGTCAGGTAGTTTTGCCACAAGCATCTTCCACTGCAAGCGTTTGCACAGCATAACTAATTGGTCCCTCAGGCCATTCTGCCATGGAAGAGAAAAGAACTAATTGGTTGACAGTTTGGTTTCATTTCTCCACTGACAAATCAATCATCTACCTTTGGCATGCTTTAATTAATGTATTCTAGCCAGTAATCACTTTGCTTCCAATTTTCCATTAAGAAAAGAAGGATTCAGCTCTTTTAAAAATGGTACCATACTGTTTCCTAGTATGGTATTATGAGATCTGGATTTACACTATTTTATTTCACAATTCTGGTAAATTTGATTACAAAAAAATAAAATAAAATACAATAAAGTATTTGTATACACATGACACCAAATAAATCTTTTTAAAAATTGAATCACCATGAGATAGCACAGCAGGTAGGGTGTTTGCCTTGTATGCTGCCGACCTGGCCGACACAAGTTTGATTCCTCCGCCCCTCTTGGAGAGCCCTGCACACTGCTGAGAGTATCTCGCTCACAAGGCAAAGCCCGGCAAGCTACCCATGATGTATTCAATATGCCAAACACACTAACAAGTCTCATAATGTTACTGGGACCACTTGAGCAAATCGATAAACAATGGAAGGACAGTGATAGTGACAGTGATGAGACAGACCCTTACAAAGCTATATATGATTGTGTTTCAGTCATGCAATGCTTCAACACCCATTCCTTTACCAGTGGTGGAAACTGATGGAAACAACCATCCATTTCCCAACTTCAATGTCCCCAATTTCTTTCCCACCACCCCCTACAATCCTACAATCCCATTCCTGCCTGTATACATGGCATATATGGCAAATACCTTTTCTCTCTCTCTCTCTCTCTCTCTCTCTCTCTCTCTCTCTCTCTCAATCTCTCTCTCGCTCTGCTTTCTCTCTTCTCTTCTCTTTCTCTCCATTTGTATATTATGGTTTGCAATTCAAGTACTAAGAGGTCATGATGTTTGTTTAGGGTGTTCAGTATTTTTATTGAAAGGTACAGCTGGAGTAGCTCTTTTATTTTTTCTTTTTGGGTGACACCCAGAGATGCTCAGGGGTTACTCCTGGCTCTCCACTCAGGAATTACTCCTGATCGTGCTCAAGGGATGATATGGGATGCTGGGAATTGAACCCGCGTCACCTGCATGCAAAGCAAATGCCCTACCTGCTGTACTATCTCTCCAACCTCTGGAATAGCTTTTTTTTTTTAACTGGGTAGTGGCTTTTGGGTGTGAACATGACCACTGGAATTCTGGAAGTACAAGGAGATGGGGGAAGGTAGCCCATCCCAACCCCCAAAAAAGCCTGGAGATTTCAGTTACAAAGCCTGAATATCCATAGGTTATATCTTGGTGTGGTACATCCCAAAATGGTTGATTCTGACTATGGTGCATGGCAGTGATATTGGATTATGGGAGCAAGTAGCTGTTGGGGGTTCTGTGTGTGCGGGCACTAGGCTAACCCAAACCTTCTGATGTGCCCTGTTTTGTTCAGCCTTGCGCAGGTCTAATATTAACTGTGTCTTTTATCTATTTTGAGATTTATTTATGAATCTGTGAAGCAAGTTCAATAAATGAGCTTGTATGGCTGAGACAGAAGTAGCTTGTGGGCATGGCTCTCTCATACCTTACTTTTGGTGGTTTAACTTCTCAGAAAACTTGATCCTGAGTTATTGGAGTTAGAAATAATTTGGGGGTGTCAGAATGTCTTAGGGCATAATCAGGCTGCGGATGCACTAGCTCCACTTTCCAGGTTTACATGCTGGTGTCGCTGCAACCCCAGGGCTATAGTGGTGACAGCAGCAGCAGCCCCAGAGGGACCAGGACTGCTACTATTCATGACTTGGGTGCTCTGGGTGGCCTGTAGCCACAAGTCCAGAAGAACCTGACCAGGGATCATACACATCCATCCTCAGTCTCCCGACATTGGTGCTCAGAGAAGACCTCCATAGTAAGTTGTGGGCAGCATGGGCCAGTCCAGAAGAAATAGCGGTGGTCCCACACCACCCATGACTTGTTGCTGCAGTCCCATGGTAGGACTTTGGGGCCCCATCCCCAATTCCAGGACCCATGCTCTGTGGTGGTGTCAAGTTGGACCCGAGGAGTCCTATTCATTCACTTTATAACTCTACCATGGTCCATAGCAACAAGAGGCTGAGAGCTGTAGTAGCTCTGCCAGCTGGCAGCCACACCAGCACCATCCTCAAGAGACCCATTCCAGTCAGCCTCTGTGGTGGGTGACCCGCTGCTTTAATTTATTGGCACTCTTCCTGAGCCAGAATATCCAAAGGGTGCCCATATTCTCTCCTGCAGAAATTTTATGACCCCCTGGGCTGTTTAGAGTACTGAGAGCAGCCATCCCTCCACAGTTCTGGATCACCAACATCCTGACGAGGACTCCAGACACCAACCAGGCATTTTTAACTTTGTGATGAATTTTTCATGTTTTATGATGTCCTTTTGAATGTCCCTCAATGAAAAAAATTACTTTATGGCAAATGAGTTATGCAATAAAATGCTTTCAGTATAACTGCAGGTTGCTGATGTATATCACAACATGCTCCTTTATGCAGCATTCATCAAAAATTAAAAATGGTTGAAGATTAACAAATATTTCCAAAGAAGTTTCAGAAAAATCATTTGTAGACGAAGAGGATAGATTGTTGGAAAGAAGCATACTCACAGGCAAGAAGAATAAGTGAATCTTTATGGGACTAAAACTGCTCTGTCTTGTGTAGCTTTACTTTCTAGATTTTGCATTCATTCCTTCATCTTAGGCACAAGAATCTCTAGTAATCCACATTTTTTGAGAAAGACAAGAAAGTTTTTACTCTTCTTCCCTGACCCCCATCAAATCTCCAGTATCCTTTATGTATTTCATTCTAAAATTGTACCATATATTTCATTAAAAGAACTAATCTAAAAATTAATATCTAACCCATCTCCAGCATCATTTATATCAAAATATCTGCTTCTGTCCCCACATATCCATTTTTTTCTGAGTGTCTAATGTCTTCATCAATAAATTAGTTCATTTTCCCCTTTCACCAACTCAAAGAAGTCAGTCTGATAATTATCTCCTTCTCATTTTTTTACTCCATACTAGATAACACCTAGTCACACACATTTCAGTAATGATATTTTAGCCTATTAATTTTAAGTTGAAAACTACTTCTAACCCTCATCTTCCTTATTCCTTTTACCATATTTCTCTGTAAAAAAAACCCTCAATATAGCCATTTTACATATATCCACTATCTTAAGTTCATATTTACTATATTGAGTTAATATCCACTATCTTCACTACTCATCCTCATTCTGTTTTTAGCTAACCTCAATATTTTGTCCTCATTAACCCAGACAAACTGCCTTTGATAATCCCTCTACTGAATTTTAGATATTTACCCCAAGACATCTACTCTATATATTCAATTCCAAGAAAGGCATGAAATTAGACCTTTAGCTTAGGAATTAAACATGTTCAACCCCAGACACTTGATTTTATTCCTTCTTTTACCCCAAACTAGCTTACAATTCCACAATGTTTCTTTTGTTCGTTCATGATATCTCATTCCCCTAGTATATAAATCCAGTAAATGTCTTTAATATAATTTTATTTAATTACATTAACTGTCTCCCTTAATTCTGTTTTTACTTTCTGTTACTTTGTCTTGTTACCAAAAATAATCTTCTAAAACATGCATGATGTCTTTCTTAAAAATCGTACTAAGTTTTAACAGAGCCATTAGATAAATATATAAACTTCTTACAAAGCCTTCTCAAATCTAAAGGATTTGATGTCTAATCTCCAGTCTCATCATTCATTGTTTACCTTGATTATTACACTCCGGCCAAATTGATTATTTTCTTGCTTTAGTGTTTTACCCTTACCTGGGATAATATATTTCTAGCTATCTACATGATTCTCTCTTTACTCTGTTCACACCAGAGCCTGGCAAGCCTGGCAAGCTACCATATATTCGATATGCCAATAGCAGTAATAATAACGGGTCTCATTCCCCTGACCCTGAAAGAGCCTCCAATATGGCAGCATTAGGAAAGACGAGTAAGGATGGGCTGTTAAAATCTCGAGGCTGGAATGGAGACTTACTGGCGCCTGCTCGAGTAAATAAATGAACAATGTGATGGCAGTGATACAGGGATACAGACTCTATTCTAATTCTCTTTACCCAGAAAAAAATGCCCCAGATACAAAGACCTCACTGTGTTTTCACTTCTTTGCATAACCACAGAACCATTTTGTTATTACGACCCATGAAAGTCTCCTATAGATGACATCCATTTGTCCCTCTATGTTCTAGCTTTAGCAGATTTTGTATTCACAGAACATACTGCATAAGGTCACAGGGGTTCCTCCAGATTAGCTTTTTCAACCAGGGCCTTATTGACCATGATTCCCCCCCACACACACCCTAACTGCCATGGATCCCCAAAATAATCCAAGGAGACTGCAGATAAAATTTACACAAAGGATCTCATGGCATAAGACTAGGGAGGCAACCAGTAGCATAGAAGGTTCACAGAAAGAAAACAGGGTCAGAAAGTTGTGACAATACAAAATTGCTTTAGATAATGTCACCCCCAAAGAGGAAGTTTACTCATATCTTGATATTCAAAGATTTTATAACTAGTTTATTCTGAGTAATGAAGTAGATTTTGATTAAGACATATTTGTCTAAAATACCTCAGAATCAGTAATGAAGGGGATCATAATATGTCTCCCCAAAGAAGACTCTTTGGCACAATAATTATTTTAGGTTGATTATTTTTAAGCAATAGCTGTCATAGGAGAAGCTCAGAAAATGGAGAAATTATCTTTTTCAAGGAGTTTTTTTTTCTGACATTTATAAGGGAAATCTCCATTGTAAATGTTATCACTCTCTATTTCCAATGAAGATGACCAAATCTCTCCAGACTCTTATCAGAGGAGAAGTCTAGGATAATATTTACACAACTACTTTTATGCAAAAAGTTTACTGTGCTTTTCCTGGTTACTGCCCATAACTGATCCCCTTCATGAAACATCCTTTTTTATTTCTAACCGAAGATAGTACTTAAAGTGGTAACTTAAAGCATTTGGAATATGAAATAGCTGCAAATTATTGTACTTCTTTTGTTTTTCTGCTGTTCTTTTTCTTTTATTACAGGGGAGTTAGTCAAGAACCTATAAATGTAGAAGAAAACCTGCTTTATTATCCTCCCCTTCAGTAGTAAATGAGGCAAAGACTGTTAACACAGACCTGGCAGTTAGGAGTGGGGGTGTGGCAACTGGACATATTGGATATTATTGTGAACAAATTCTTTAAACATTGTTCAAAATCCAGAAAATTCTGAAAAAATTGGGTTGAGGATGATATTTTTTGTATGTCCCCTAAACCTCCCATAAAAATACAGCTAAAATATCAAAACCAAAACAAACACACCCTGTATTTTTCTTTAAATGAGTTGTCAAGATATCTTCCAAACCTCAAATTATGAGAAGCTAAGGATGACACACCATAACTTAGAGATCCACAAAATTCTCAGAATCTGTGAGGACTGAAACAAAGACCTTAAAATCAAGGCAATGATTCAAGAAAACATGGATTATAAAAAAAATTATAATTAGTATTTTTAAATAAACTTCAAATTCAGATAATGATTAAAGTAAATTTTTACTAAATCAATAAGTTATTTCAAGACAAACTGTCTAGACAAGAGATCAAAAGAGAAAAAAACAACATTCTAATAAAAAACTTATACATAATATTTTTCATATAACTTTCAGAATTAACCTTAAAGATGTGTTGGAAATAGGGGAAAGAAAACAGCCACATTCTTTGGGATAAAATTGTAGCACATTTAAAACAAACATTCTTTATTAAGCTTATCCCACTCAATTAGAGCATAACTTCCTCATGACTTTGTATATCTGTTATTCTCTTACATTTTTAGATGTCTCTTTTTCAGAAATTTTAAGAAAGTAGGAAATAAAAATATACAGGAGAAAAAATAAAATAAAGGCATGACAGAGTTTGATAGTCTCACTGAATGGAAAGCCGAGAAAGAATTTGGGAATAGTAAGTTTATTTTACTGAGTTTTGTACAATCTGATGGGCAGGTGAGTGCAGATGTCCCATTAAGACTCTAAGGGCAAGAATAACTTGAGTTAAATACAGATTATTAATGAAAATAAAATGGACAATGAAGAGGTGATAACTCTACAGACAGGAAAAACAACACCTTAAAAGCATATGTACAGGGGCTGGAGCGATAGCACAGTGAGTAGGGCAATTGCTTTACATGCGGCCAACCAGGTTCGATTCCCAGCATCCCATATGGTCCCCTGAGCACTGCCAGGACTAATTCCTGAGTGCAGAGCCAGGAGTAACCCCTGTACATTACCAGCTGTGACCCAAAAAGCAAAAAAAAAAGCATATGTACATAGCCGTCTAAAATTCAAACCTAAATTTTCAAAATATACCCAAAGAAATGAATATAATGGGATATTCCAAAGCAATGAGGATAATGGGGAAATGGAAAAAGAAACATACCTTCATAAAAGGAATTCTTATATAAAAGAGGTGATAGAATTCAAGAATTTTAAATAAAAACCTCCTTTCTGAAATATGTACATCACTTCACTTGATCACTTGATACCCCGTTACTCGTAAATTTACTTAAGCAGGTGCCAGTAATGTCTCCATTCATCCCTGTTGCGTGCTAGCATAGCCCAGTGGCATCTGCTTGTTCTAGGAATATGCAGAGCCTCAAACTGATCTTTCAGGGTCTTGACAAAGAAGTCTGACCATCTTGTAGGTGGGCGTCCACCTGATCTTCTGACGTCCCGTGGAATCCAGTCAGTAATGACTCTAGTCCAGCGGTCATCTCTAACCCTCATTACGTGTCCAGCCCATCTGATTTTTGATGCCTTGGCAAATGAGACAGTGTCCCTGATTCTTGAGCATTGAC
>JAOXYA010145504.1:0-10024 GCA_028565675.1 Sorex palustris | reverse complement strand
CCCTCCCTCCCCCTCCCTCCCTCTCCCTCTATCTCTTCTATTCTCTCTCTCTCCTCTCTTCTCTCTCTCTCTCTCTTTCTCTCTCTCCCTCCCTCACACTTTAAAATCTACACGGGAACACGGAGTTACACGGATACATGGAGAGCTCTGCCCCGACACCAGCACCAATAACCAGCCCTTGCCTTTGGGGAGGAGAAACACAAGGCGAAAGCAGTTACTTTGTCTTCATTATGTAACTTTCCATACTTTGGGGACTTACTAATTTTTTCCAGTGAGCGACAGTTGTAAATATACAGTGTCTAATGCTTGTAAAAAAAAAAGTCTCCAACAGAATTCAGCAAAACAGAAGGAACCAGACGTGTCTTGCCAGAAAAGCGATTTAGTGCCAGTCCTTGCCTTTCAAAGAGAAAAGAAAAGCTAAAAAGTCTTCGATAAATGTCAGCTCCAACTGTATTGAACCTGAAGTGGTGCCCCTGTCCCCCAGGGCTCTCCAGGGCTGCTCCCTGTCCCCGAGACCCACTCAGCCTTCCCCAGGGCTCGGACACCAGCGTGGACCATATGGGATGGTGAGCAGTGCCCACACCTAAAACCGTGGCAGGAACACCCGAGACTGCCAAGGGCTGACCTCGGGGAGAGGAGCACGAACCAGGGGACGGGCAGGGCCAGGGCAGGCCAGACTGATCCCGGCACTGGAGCGGTGAGTCCTGAGCACCACCAGACGTGCTCCAGATGGGCACTGAGACCCCCCTCCCCCTCCCCTGAGGATGCCCGCCTCTCATTCTGGGTCTGCCCTTAGATGTTCCTCAAGGGTTTCAGCTACGTGAGGTCCCAGAGGGGGAAGGGGGAGGGGGCTCCACTGGCTCTTGGCCGCTTGATGCCAGTTTTGCATACCATTCCCATAAACTATTTTTAGTAGACATCACTAAACAGTGATACTGTGGGATTTTATTTTCCGTCATATTTCTCAGTCAACGATTATCCAGATCTCTCTCTATTGGACCTTTATGATTTTTCAAAATCGAAAATTTGGCAGGGATGTGGCTCAGTGGTCGAAGTAACTAGATTTGATACCCGACCCTGCAAAATAAAAATTAGAAAGTACCCTGGGACCAGAGACAGTTCAGGGGGAAGGTGCGTGGGTCGGTATGAAGCCGGGCCAAGTCTGACCCTTGGACCACCATATGGTTCCCAGAGGCCTGCCAGGAGGCCCAATAGCTTAAGCCCCGAGCATAGCCAGGTGAGGCCGCAAACCATTATTACTTGGAATGCCCTTCAAAGAATATTAGTAGGGAAAATTAAAAACTTGGCTTAAATATAATTTTATATCTAAACTTCCAGAAACTATCATAATGTATTGCCATCAGAAAGGCATTAATAGCATTTTTCTCCTTAGCTCTCTGTGATCATTTACATTGAAACATTTCCACCGAAATTGTTCTTGTCAAGGTGCTCAGTGTTGCTAAACAATGACATATTTCTCAATCAGTCCTCATCACACATAATTTACCATTATTATACGTGGTTGTGCTTCTTTCATCACAGGCATCTAGGAGATCCATGTTCTTGTGTTTCCCCTTGTCTTGATGGTTACTTTGTTGGTCATCTTTGCTTGTATCAGTTCTCTTCCCAACTTCTTAGATTTACCATCCAAGATCTCAGTACCTGGTTGTACTTTCTGAGATATTCTTTTCCATTAGTTGAGGTTCTGACACAAAAATTTTAGGAGACTTAGTAATGGACATTTTATAAAAATGTAAATAGGGTTTAGGATATCAAGAATCAATAACTTCAGTGTTCTGGAGATAAAACAAATAGGAAGTCTGAGGGGCTGAGAAACAAGAGTGGTTGCTAGAATCCAGAATGGGAGCTGAATGAATGGGCTGACTGATGAGGGCTGTGATCTTTGATACAACAGAGACAACACAAAGCATCTCAGCAGGGAAGAATGAGGAATTAGCAGCCCAGCATCTTTCCATGCTCTTTAATATTCTGCTGTTGCTTCCATTGATTGAATTCAAAAGGAAGTTAGGCATTTCACTGACAAAACCTCAAATTCTCCAAATTGCAGTCTCCTGTGCAAAAAATGGGAAGAAACCATGGGAAGTGGAATTAGAAGAGCAATAGGAGAGAACCAGCACGCCTCTCACTCATCTCTTGTAGTTCCAAAGCTTTAAACACCACGTAGTACTGAAGACTGCTGATTCAGTGAACTAAACGTTGGATATTATGTCTAAGCATGTGTAAAACCAAACTCTCATTCAGCCCCCCTTCATATCTGCAACTTCTGACATCCTCTTTTGTACTTCACTGGATATAAATCCATTGGTTCCATTGCTCAACTGTGGTCACCCTTGTTTAATATCTTTCTCACACATCCTATGGCATGGAGTTTGGCTGGCTTTATTTTCAAAGTATATTTAAAATCTAAGAAATTTTATGGGTTTCACAAATTGCTGTTCATACTTTTAATAGAATGTTCATTTCTTCATTAAATAAACAGCTTAATTGGTGTACAATGCCTTGGGTTAGGTGTAGCTAGAGGTTAGAACAATGATTGTGGAAATCTATATTCCTCTTCTATTTGTTATTGTTATTATTTTATTTTTGTGCCATATTTGGTGATGCTCAGGGGTTAGTTATGGCTCTGTATTCAGGAAATACTTATGGAAGTGTGTGGGGGACCATATGGGATGCCGGGATTGAACCTAGCTCAGCAGATTGCAAGGTAAATGCCCTTCTGTTCTGGTCCCAATATTTCTCTTTTGATTGAGCTCATAGTCTTATGTCAAAATCACATTTCTGTAATACTATCTAGCCATAGTTCATATTAGTAGACCTGACTTGAATTTTGAAACTTTGGAGCACAGTCCATCGAATTGACTATTAGTCAATATGCTGCCTGTGTATTTTGTATATGAGCAGTATAACTGCAGCAGGTTAGAAAATGATCCCAACCGTTGTCACTGTCACTGTCCTCCCGTTGTTCATCAATTTGCTCGAGCGGGCCCAGCAACATCTCCATTGTGACAATTGTTACTGTGTTTAGCATATTGAATACGTCACGGGTAGCTTGCCAGGCTTTGCTGTGAAGGCGAGATACAGTCAGTAGCTTGCCAGGCTTTCTGAGAGGGACAGAAGAATCAAACTCGGGTCTGCCATGTTGGCTGCTTGCAAGGCAAATGCCCAACCTGCTGTGATATCGCTCCAGCACATCCTAACCATTAGTGACTCATAATAGGCTGGCCTTTGTATTTTCAAACATTCTTCAATATTCACCCCTTTCTTTTTTTAAAATATTTTTTAAAAAATATAAACACCCTACCCGCTAGGCTATTCCTCCAATTATAAAAATTTCAAAAATGAAAGAAAAAATTAATCCTGAGTCCTAGTTAAAAGACACTCTACTGAAAGGGAAAAAACATTTTCAGAAGTGTTTTCTGATAAAGGGTTAATATCCAAGATCTTCACTGGGGCAACTTGGAAGGGGGCACGTTGAGTTTCCGGCCTTGCCACAGCAGAACGCTGGCAGCCAAAAACCTCCAGAAAAGTAGTTCACAATATTTATTACATTTAATATTCAAACACCAATACAACCACCATTACACCTTCTTACCAGACCCAAACCTCCAGAACCCAGCCTCCGCCATGCTCACGGTGATGTTCAGCCGGGGCATGCAGAGAGCAATCATGAGCATGGCGGAGGCTGGGTGCTAGAGTTTTTTGGCTGCCGGGGCTGGGTCGCTTGAAGGTGGGGAGGAGGTCTCACCTGCCCACTCTGGGGCACATCGAGTCTTCACCCCTTTCTTAGGCAGCTTAGATTTTATAATCCACCTCTTCTGTCTTTTCTTGTTGCTGCTCTAAATTTCCTCATCCCTTGATTCCATCCAAATCTGCCTTGTTTTATACTCATTGCTAAGGAGCCATCCTTATATGTATAAACTTCAGCATCTGGCAATCTTGAGACACCTTGTTATACAACTACTTTTCTACTGAGAACAACTAGAATAAATGGAGTAAATTAACAATGAATTGTTTTGGGGGGAGTGGAACACATGGTACTGCCCATGGCTCACCCTGCTTTTGCATTCAGATATCACTCTTGGAAGCTCAGAGGACCCTATGTGGAACCAGAGACTTAACCTGGGTTTTTTTCATGTGCAAGACAAGCACCCTACACACTACACTATCCCTCTGGATCTAATAATGAAATATTTGATGGCAGAAGCAAACAGCTGAAATTGGCAACATTTGTGAGGTAAGTTCTCAGTGAGAAGTAGCATTTCCTGAGTTAGATAAACTTTCTTCAGCTGCTACTTCAGGTCATGACTGCTGATCTTCAAAGGGAAGAGACAGAGAAGCAAGTGGGTGTCTCCTCAATCTGGGGGGAAGGGAATTTGTAGACATAAATTGGATGTGGGGGTCTACCAATTCCATTAGAGCCCAAGTGATCAAGATTTCAGCAAAAACTGGGGTGTGAATCACCTTGATGCAATAACCTCAATATGTGAGTTCTCTCAGTGCTACAGGTCTAGTACAAGGCATCGGGTAGCGGTGAGTTTTTGGAATTCTGGAAACAAAAAAATCAAATATGTGATCCTCCAAAAGGGAGATACCCTGGGAACTACTCCCAGTTTTAAGATGAAGTTCCAGCATAGCTGTACCCTTGGAAAGAGTGAGCCCTAAACGTGTGGTGAAGATGCTTCTTGCATCGAGGCCTGTCACTCTCTGGTTGGACTGAGGTGCTCTCTTACTCTGCTGCCTTACAAAATACAGGCAAATCCTCTGTGAAAAGAGAGAACAATATCTAGAGCTTCTATATATTTTCAAATATGATGTTCAGCACGAAGGAGATGCTGGTCCACTCCTGTTGGAATTTTGGAACAACAGCGACATTGGTCAGGCAAAACCATCGACTGAATATGATGTGGCCAATTTTGTTGTGAAAATGTCCACCAAGGGACTCCCATGTCCAATGTTTAGATTCGGCCTTCTGGACCTGTGAGTTACCACGGATGGTCTTGGTCGACATGATGAAGACAGTCTCTCACCCTGTTCGTTCCATTCTAGGCCATGGGTCCCAATGTGGAGTTCTTTGGTTGATCTTCTCGGTCCTATCTTGGCATTAAAACCATTGACAGTGATCTTGTAGAAGGTGTGGTCTTCTTTATAGAACTCCAGCTCCATGTGGGACTTTTCAATTTCTTCTTCATCGTAATTGGTTGTTGGTGCATAGACAATGAAGATAGAAGCTGCCAGTAGTGATCCACATATATTCAAGAATAATAATTGGATTCAGGTTGTTATGCATTTGAATGCGTCAATGCTCCTGACCAAGTTCGTTTTGATAAGGACAGTGATACCACCACCTCTTTTGTCTCATGTTCCGAGGAACAGTTCTTCTGTGATCAATGCCTTCTTGTCTCAGTCAGACCAATGATGTCATGCTTGATCTTCCACGGTTGCACTATCAGGTCCTTGATGGATGCTTCAGATGCGAGTGTACGTGCGTTGAAAATACAGACAGTCATTTTAGTCCTTCTTGGTTTTGGCAGTCTAGTTTAGCCCTGAGTTTTTATCAGTCTCTTTTTGCTCATCCTTCTTAACACTGCTGTATTGGGGGCTCTTTCAGGGTCATGGGAATTAGATCCATTGTATTTGCTGTTTTTGGCATGTTGAATATGCCATGGATAGCTTGCCAGGCTCTGCTGTGCGGGTGGGATACTCTCGGTAGCTTGCCGGGCTCTCCGAGAAGGATAGAGGCTTTTAGGGCAGCCTCTAATCACTCTTGCAGGTGTTCCCATGGTTCAAACTATATTTGAACCCCATCAGATATGGTGTGGTAATAATGAAAAATGGGTAGTAAGTGTCTTATGATGTGTCACTCGGCTGCAAAGTGGCCACGGGGTCTGGAAAAGGGCCTGGAGCATGGCAGCGGCTGGGTAGTGGAGGTAGTGGAGGTCGGCCAGTGAGGTATTTATCCGGCTGTGGCAGGGTGGGTCTTCTGGTTGTGATCCCTGGGTCATCATAGATTGGTGGAAGCAGGCAGAGGATCTTTGTTTCCGGGTCCCGTTGAGCCTGGAGTCCAAGGATACAAAGTTCCACTTTATGTAGTTCTGTGGGGCTTCACTCACACATGAGGCTTGGCCTGAGCAGTCCGGAAAGTGGCCTGGAGCATGGCAGCAACTCCGTAGTGCAAAATCTACTTCACGGAGTGGGAATAAAGGGCTGCAAAGTTTAAGAAGAAAACTCCTAGAACGACCACCAACTAGGAGCTCTTTGGCACTACTGTGGCAACATGGGAAGATGTCATCATTAATGGCATCTTCAACATTGATGAAGAATATGATCGACTGGTTCAGCACCTCCATGATTCTGCAAGGAACGTAGAGAGAGCAAAATGCACAAAAAGGTGCCTGTCTTCAGAAACTCTTGATCTCATTTGCCAAAGTGGCTTGGCACGAGCCTCAGGCAACCACAAGCTAACACCCAAGATCACAAAGAAGTGCAGAGAAGCAATAAAGGAAGACCACAAAGAGAGAAGAGCAGCAGTGCTGGCTGATGCAGCAGAAGCCGGGTAAAGCAGTTGCAACACCCGCCTGTCCTTTGCCAACCACAAGACCAAGATGACTGCCCTCCAATGTCCTGATGGATCTATCACATCTTCCAGAAGGGCAATTGAGAAGATTATCTACGACTTCTACTCAGATCTCTTCAAAATCCATGTCCACCTGCCCACATACAAAATTCCACAGGATGGATATGTCATTCCCAACGTTCTCCCTTCCAAAATCTGACATGCCATTTTGTCGGTAAAGAAGCGAACAGCACCCAGCCCAGACAAGGTCAGATCCAAACACCTGAAGAATCTGCCATCACTAGTCATCAATACACTGGCTCATCTCTTCACACTCTACTTGTCTGAATGCGAGTTTCTGATGCAATGGAAAACGAGCAGGACCATTCTACTGTATAAGAAGGGAGACATCCATGACATTGTCAACTATTGCCCAATCTGCCTATTGTCCATTGTCTACAAGCTGTTCACTTGAGTTATCCAGAATAGGATTGGCAGAACACTAGATGAAGGACAACCATGAGAAAAACCGGGTTCTGAAAACGATTCAGCATGATTGACCATATCCACACAGTAACGAAGCTCATTGAGGTTTCTCGGGAGTTCAAGATGCCACTCTGTCTAACATTTACCGATTTAAAAAAGGCCTTTGATTCTGTTGAGATGGAAGCAATCATCGAAGCCCTAACCAAACAGGGAGTTCAAACTCACATACATCAATATCAGGATCCTCTGTGAGCTGTATTATGGATTCACTACTAGGATCTCACCATTCTACAAGGAAGTGATAATTGACATAATGAGAGGGGTTAGGCAGGATGATACCATTTCACCGAAACTCTTCAGTGCCACCCTTGAGAATGTCATGAGATGACTAGAATGGGAAGGAATGGGAGTTAAGAAAGATGATTGGCAACTACACCACCTCCATTACACTGATGACATTATTCTAATAATACCAAATATTAGCCAAGCGGCACAAATACTGGCCGACTTCGATCATGAGTGTGGAAAGGTCGGACTGCAGCTGAATCCCACGAAGTCAATGTTTATGAGAAACAGACTCATTCCTGACGTTCCATTCACTCTCAATGGAACTAACATCTCTGAATGCAGCAGTTATATGTACCTAGGTCGAGAACTCAACATGACGAACGACTTGGCACCTGAGTTGTGCAGGAGGAAGAGAACAGCGTGGAATGCCTTAAAGATCATTGAAGATATAGCTAAGAGGATGAAGAACGTCCAGCTCCGGGCACATCTCTTCGACTCCACCATTCTTCCTATCTTAACATACCTCAGAGACCTGGGCCCCATGAAAACAGGATGAGAACGCTATTTGGATCTCCCAAAGAGGAATCGAGGGACTGGAGCAATAGCACAGTGGGTAGGGCATTTGCCTCGCATGTGGCCAACCTGGGTTCGATTCCCAGCATCCCATTTGATCCCCTGAGCACCACCAGGAATAATTCCTGAGTGCATGAGCCAGGAGTAACCCCCTGTGCGTTGCCGGGTGTGACCCAAAAGCAAAACAAAAAAAAAGAGGAATCAAAAGAGCTATGCTTGGAGTATCACGCTTCACTCAAATGAGGGAAGGAATCCAGAGTTCTGGCCTTGGTCGATGTCCTGTTTGCCAAGGCATCGAAAATCATATGGGCTGGACATATAATGCAATTTGGAGATGACCGCTGGACTAGAGTCATTACCAACTGGATTCCATGGGAATTCAAAAGATCGCGTGGTCACCCACCTATGGGATCGTCAGACTTTTTTGTCAAGACCCTGAACGATGGTTTGAAGCTCTTTGTGTTCCTGGACTGAGCAGACGCCATTGGGCTACACTAGCAAGCAACAGGGATGAATGGAGACGTTACTGGTGCCTGCTTGTGCAAATCAATGAGTAACAGGATGTCAAGTGATCAGGTGATCAAGTGTAAGAATAATACCCATAGGCAATAAAAACAAAGTCCAGGACGACTGGTCCAAGATAGGAAGCTTGCCACAATAGGGTTGGAGGAGGCGGCGGAATGGGGGGAGTGGAGTGCAGTTAGGACAGAAAGGGGGCCACTATGACAATAATAGTTGGAAATAATCACTCTGTAAAGGAGGTAAAATGATACGCATGTTAATAGTATTGCAAACCACAGTGCCTAAAAGGAAAAAACCGTGGAAGGGAAAGAAGAAAAGTCTACCACAGAGGCAGACTGGCTGAGGGGGCAGAAGTGAAACTAGAAACGTGGGTGGCAGGCAATGTACACTGGTGAAGGAATGGGTACTAAAGCATTGTATGCCTGACATTCTATCATGAACAACTTTGTAACTGTGTATTTCATGGTGGTTGGATTTAGAAAACAAAGTTAGAGAGCAGAATAAACGTTTCTGTGTTGTAACTTTTAAGTACTCCAGATAACCATGGACACTGATTATCTGATCCTAATTATCTGGTCCAGAATGTCTGGGATGAGGGGCCACTCTTCTCATCTAGGTTACACTAAGGACTGGCTCCTACCTATTTCAGGCAGCCCCAATTTCTCTATCTCAAATAGAAAGATGGCATCTGATCTCTAGATCTATGAAATGACATATTTTTCCAAGTAATACCTGAATATTCCAAATATGCCAATATTTTATCTATATATAACAGACACAAACAAAATCCAGAAAAATGACCTGAATAGCCAACATCCATGTACCACTTCAGACCACCCCCAACACAAATATATATACTCATATACATACACACACAGAGCTACCTCTACAAATCTTGAACCCATCTCTCTCATCTAAAGTGTATTTCACAAAGAACTCCAAATTCAACATCTACCTCTATAAACATTGTAAGCAATTGTCACTAGCATGCCCGAAAACTCTGACACAAAATTGAATGTCCCAAGCCTCCCAGACATGAGCCTTGAAATCTCAATTACTAGTCCCACTTGACCTAGATGATTCAATGTCTCCCGACCCCCCAACTTGAATGTTCCTTGCCACAAAGTAGCATCTAAAAGCCTTCCTGACTGCAGATGCCAACCTCACAATTATACCTCCCACACATCCATATCTTTTGTTTTTGGCTCTTTTCTGTACTCTGACCCAGGTCTATCTCCTTGGAATCCTCAAAATTCTGCAACTCCCTCTTGCCTTGATAGCGTAAATCAATTTCCAAGTGAAAGCTAAGCAGTGGAATTTCCACTGCTGTGCTGCTCACTCCCTTGCTGAATAACAAATAAAGAAAAGATAGTCAGAGGCATCAGAGGTCTGCCAGTGTTGGTTGAAAAAAGAGGCAATTTAGGAAAATGCGCCTTTCAAAATCACTTATCCTCTAAGAGGTCAATTTTACCCTCTTTTTTTGTTCTAATCAATTCTCCAGGGTATAGCACAGCGGTAGGGCGTTTGCCTTACACGCAGCCAACATGGCCGACCCGAGTTCGATTCCTCCGCCCCTCTCGG
>JAOXYA010145496.1:0-10024 GCA_028565675.1 Sorex palustris | reverse complement strand
CCACCAGTGCCCATTTTCCACCACCAATGTTCCCAGTGTCCCTCCCACCCCCCCCACAACCCCCTTCCCTCCCACCCACCCCCCCCCCCCGCCCGTGGCAGATGCATTCTCTTTTACTCTCTCTCTCCTTCAGGGTGTTGTGGTCTGCAATGCAAGTATTGAGTGGCCATCATGTTCAATCTGTAGTCTATTTCAGCACGCATCTCCCATCCCGAGTGGGCCCTGCAAACACCCTTTACTTGGTGGTCCCTTCGGAGAGAGCATTTTAAGGGCCCACCTTGCTGCCATCTCCCAAATGCCCCCAAGATGGCAAAGTCCCCAAACTGGCTGGCATTTGACTAAGTAGTCTTCTCAGTGAACCATTACCTCAGACTGGGGTTTCCCACCATTGAAACCATGGGGTTTGGCCTAACAGAGGTGAGGTATTCGGAAGAGCACCTCCATACTCTCTTGGGGTGTGCCTGCCCTTTGTGTATGGGGCTGGGGGCAGCCACCCATCCGAGTCAAACACTGGACATCCAGGACATGTCCCGAGGGCCAGTGAGGTATGCTGGGACCTGGGAGGGTTCTCATTGCTGAATCGCATGGAAAAGGCCCCGTGCAAAGTGGGCCCATAGAGTCCCTGTGTGGGACGTGTTGAAGGAGTGGGGAGTCCAGGTCCCCCCAGACATGTGACGTAGGCAGCGTGGCCGAGAGGCTGAGGCGTCAGTCTGAGGCTCCCAGGCCTGCCTCTTGGTTCCAGCTACACTTGCACCCAGGCTGAACTTTTCAAAGCTCTGCTTGTCACGCCAGTCTACCCTGCTTCTGAAGCACTGGCATGTCACAATGCCCCCCAGACATTTTGAGGAGTTGCCAGATTTGAGACCTACAGTCTCAGAATTATAAACTCTCTTTTATTAAACTAATCTCAGCAGCCTTTTGTGAAGCCACAAAAGTAGAGGGAGCTGTGTGTGTGTTTGGGGGGGGGGGTGGTGAGGAACTACACAACTGGTTGTGCAACATCAGGACAGTTGCTGGGTTTGGGCGAGACTTATTTCTGGGAGGCTGGAGAGAATGTACAGACAGCAGGGCACTTGTTTTGCACATAGCCAATCTGGGTTCCATCCCTGGTACCATATATGGTTCCCTGCTTCCCCATCCCTGAGTACTGCTAGGAATGGTCCCTGAGCATAGTGCCAGGAATAAGTCCTGAGTATAGCTGGGTGTGGCAAAAAAAAAGAAGAAGAAAAGATTCCTGAGCCATAGAGATACTCCAGGGGCTCACAAGCATGTGTTACATGCAGAGGGCTCAGGTTCAGACTCTAGCAACACCAGGAGCAAGCCCTGAGCAACAAGCTAGGGAAAAAGCAACCCCTGAGCACTGTCAAGTGTAGTGACCCAAACCACCCAAGCAGAGAAAAAAATGGTTGTCCCTGATGATCAGTTCAGATACTTCCCACTCTTCTCATTTTTTTTGTATTGTATTAAACAGAACATAAAATGTGTCCTCTTTAACCACTTTTTTAAAAATAACTTTATTGTCATTAGTTTAGCTACAGACATTCAGTATTCCAACACCAATTCCACCACCATTGCACCTTCCCACCACCATTATTTACAATTTTCTCAACCACCCCTTGGGCCTGCCCCTATCGCAGGCCCTCAATAATGTGTTTTACATTGCTTGTTCTAAATAATTTTCTGAAAGGACAATCATAGAATGTTTCCTTAGAAAAAAGTTAGTGAAGATTGTTGTATCTCCCCATGAAACTCTTAAGCCCTTATATAAGAGATTACTACGATGTTACAGGTTAAGCCTCTGTGTTTGCATTTTGCTCTTTAACCACTTCTAAGTGGACAGGTCAGTGGCTTTAAGTCCATTCATGCTGTTATGCAACCATGCTGTTGACACAACCATGTTGTGTCTCCAGGGTTCATTTCCTCTTGTGAAACTGAAACTCTGCCCTTTAAACAACTTCCCATTCCATCCTCCACAGCCCCTGGCAGTCACCATCCACTTTTTGTCCTATGAGTGTGACCTCTCTAGATGTCTGCTTTTAGTAGAATGATACGATAGTTCTTTTTGCCTGCCTTCTTTCAACTGTACACCACATTCTCTCTCTCTCTCTCTCTCTCTCTCTCTCTCTCTCTCTCTCTCTCTCTCTCTCTCTCTCAGAGAGAGAGTGGCATGTGTGTGTGTGTGTGTATGTGATACCAGGGATGGAATCCAGGGCCTCACATGCAAGGCATGTGCTCTACCACTGGACTACCCCACTAGAATTTTTCCACTTTTATGACTGAGTAATATTCCATTGTACAAATGTACTACATCTTGCTTATCCATTCCATGGGCATTTGAGTTATTTACCCTTTTGAGTTACTTAATAATGCTGCTACATTGTAGTTATGTGATGATGCTGATCATGGTTGTACAGATTTCTTTTCAAGACTCTGCTTTCAGTTCTTTTGAGTATCAACCAGAAGTGAAGTTTCTGGAACAGAGGGTAATTGTATTTTCTTGTATGGAGGAACTGCTATACCATGTTCCCTGACAGCTGTGCCATTTTACACTCTCATAATCTCCACAGTACCAAAGGGATCCAGTTTCCCTTATGCTCACCAACATGTGGGGTTGTTCTGTATTTTTGATAGCATAGCAGACTTCCTAAGGAGTTTGAGGTGGTGTTTCACTGTGCTTTTATTTGCATTTCCCTAATGATTGGTGTCATGGACATCTCTTTCTAGTGTTTCTTGGTCACTCATGTATATGTTAGAGACATTTCTATTCAAGCCCTTTGCCTATTTTTGAACTGGGAGTGTTTATGTTTAGCAAAATGTTAATTTTAATTCATTTGATATTTATCAAGTATAAGTGTGCAAATATGTCTTTAGTCCCAGGAACACTTTTATTTTTACAATCATCCTCTTTCTCATTTTGCAAAATCTGTGTCTGGAGTCTGGGCACTTTCTAATGCCAGTCTTCAATATCAAACCAAAAATCAGAACTTTGGAAAAATGGGTGTGGCTAAGTCATTCCTATAGAGTTTAGAATCCCTGATACCTGTGTCTGGGAGTGATAAGGACTCAACTCTGTGTGACTCACAGTCTGGTATTTGTGGGAGAGGGGCATCGAGGGGAGGGTATCTCCATTGGGAACCATTTTAATATGATTTATGGAGGAACTGGAGTAACACAGAGTCAACCACAGCTTTTTCCAATGGGCCATGAGTTAGGAAGTGAGTAAGAATCTTCTGTTTGGGTGGAGAGGGGGATGGCACACCTGGCAGTGCTCAGGGCATACTCCAGCCTCTGTGCTCAGAGATCACTTCTGGCGGTGCTCAGGGGACCATATAGGGTGCCAGGGATTGAACCAGGGTCAGCGACATGCAAGTCAAATGCCCTAGCCACTGCATTGTCACGCTGGCCCCTGAGATAGCAAGAATCTTGAAGTGGTAACAATAACAAGAATAGCTAGGAGGGATAAAGACTAGGAATCTTTAGGCTGCTTATAGTTTACTGAGATCAGACAGGTTGTACTTGGAAACCTGTCTAGGAGCTTTGTGCTGCCTAGTTGTTTGTATGGGAGCAGGCACCAGCAGTGTGTCCCTACGCTAGCTGAGAGCAAGAATGAGGCACACTCCCAGCATCAGACCCACTTTATTTATTTTTAATTTTTTTAATTTTTTTTTGTTGAATCACTGTGAGATAAAGTGACAACACTTTCGTGATCGGATTTCAGTCATAGAATGTTCCAGCACCCATCCCTCCACCAGTGCACATTTCCCACCCTCAATATCCTCTGTATCCTGTATGCCTCCTGCCACCCCCGCCTCCAGCCTGGCTCTATGGCAGGCACTTTTCTCCTCTCCCTCCCTCTCTTTCCATCAAGCCTGATCTTATGTCAGATATTATCTGTGAAATTATGATTTGGGCCTGCCTGCTGGCAGACACTTGTTACCCTGATGCACCATGAGTTATACATAAAGTGAGTATAATATTTTAAGTTTTTTTTTTAACTTCATGTCTTCTGACAGGGTCAGATTAACTCAAAAGACTAGGGTGCCTGTTTGGCATTTGTGAGTCCCTAAGTTCCCAAGCATTGCCCCTCACAGCACTGCGAGGGTGACTCCAATGACCCCCAGAGAACCACCCATCCTGGTTGGGTATCACTGGACTCTCCTGAGCATTGTTTGGGAGACACAAAAATAAAGTCCTGTGGCACCTACCAGAGTAACAATCTGGGTTATTTTACTTTTTAGTTATTTTACTTTTATTTTTAGGGTTTTTGTACAACACCTGGTGATGCTCAGGTGTTACTCCTGGCCCTGTGCTCAGGAATTACTCCTGGCAGTGCTCAAGGGACCATATGGAATGCTGGGAATTAAACCTGGGTTGGCCGCGTGCAAGGCAGATAGATACCCTACCTGCTGTACTATCGCTCCTGCCCCTAATGTCTGGATGAGTTATTAATGTTCTGCTGAACCCTCATGAGTCAACCAGTATTCACCTTCAGGGCACAAGCATAATTTCTACTTTTCTGTAGGGGAAACAGACTCAGAGAGTTTAATAATGATGAGATGCAGAGTCTGGAAAGAACTCACTGTTGAGGGAATTGTCCACCATAGTTTCCAGTGATTTGATGCACGTTATATGCATGACCTCCTGCCCTGAGTCTATGGAACATTTATGTTAGCCCTGAGGGGTGCAGTTCTCTGGCTGAACCAAGAAAGAAGGCCAGTGAGATTTCTACAGAAATTGTGATTCCATGAAAGATTTTTAAGAGATAAGGAAGGCTGATATCTTTCACAATGCAGAGTGATTTTGAAAGACCAGAGAGGAGGTTCAGTAGGCCAGAGCAAACATTTACACTTTGCATGCACTGAACCTGAGTTCAATCCCTGATGCCACCTAGTCCCCTGAGCATCACGCCACCCTCACCCTGAGCACAGAACTGGGAGTTGCCCCTGTGGAGTACCAGGTGTGGTCCAACAAACAAAGTACAACAAAGAAATAATTTTGGATCCTCAAGAATTTTTTCAGTGGCTGGAGCGATAGTACAGTTGGGAGAATATTTGCCTTGCATGTAGCAGACCTGGGTTCGATTCCAAGCATCCCATATGGTCCCCCGAGCACCAGGAGTAATTCCTGAGTAAAAAGCCAGGAGTAACCCCTGCGCATCGCCGGGTGTGACCCAAAAAGCCAAAAAATAATAACAATAATAATCTTTTCAGTTGGCTTCCATCAACATTTATTACTAACCTGTATTCCAAAATTACAAACTAAGACTGCTTGGACTAGGGAATGATTTCTCTTGATAAATAATGGATTGCCAAAATAAGACCATGCAGAAGGAGCATGGGGCTGGGAATATTTTTGTGTTGGGGACTGCAACTCCACAGCACTTCTGGAGGCCTTTCCCAGCAATACTCTTCTCAGTGGGGTGGGCCTGGCTGGTGATTGGGGCGTGTGGTGCAGAGATACTCATGCTTATGGGGCTGGAAACCAACTGGCCTACACCTAAAACGCTAGGGGACGTGGGTGCAGGGCCTCCAAGCATGCAAAGTCTCTGACCCCTCTCCAGGACTAGGGTTTGAATCCAGAGCCCTGAGTATTGTAGCCACCCCCATTCCCCTCCTTGCCTTTCTCTCTGCCAGGCAAGCAGATTAACCGTGGAGGGAGAACCTGCACCCCTTAATGCAGCATTCTTCTCTCTCTCCTACAGTCCAACCTGGGCTTCGTGGCTCTGGTGCTGAGCACGTTGCACACGCTCACCTACGGCTGGACGCGCGCCTTCGAGGAGAGCCGCTACAAGTTCTACCTGCCTCCCACCTTCACCCTTACCCTGCTGGTGCCCTGCGTGGTCATCCTGGCTAAAGGCCTCTTCCTCCTGCCCTGCGTCGGCCGCAGACTCTCCAAGATCCGGAGGGGCTGGGAGAAGGATGGAGCCGTGCAGCTCACAGCGCCCATGAACCACACCCTGGCTCAGAAGACGAGCCACGTGTGAGTGCCTGCCCGAGCCCCGCCCTGGAAGGCAGACCCGGGGGCACCAGGCCTAGAGCACTCGGGGCTTCTTTACCTGCTTGCGCCGTCTGGAGTGACTGCGAGGATGGGTGGGTGAGACCGCCCAATCCCTAGGAGCCCACCAATGTACGCGCTAATATCCAGAATGACACCCACGTGTATGTTCATATGTATTTTATATAGGCAACAGAATTTGCAATTATACTCATATAGCTGAGCACTCGAGTCCCTGAGATTGAAAAGCCAGTTCCGGGTGCTAGCACAACAGCTCGTGCTTTGGGGAGGTTTGCAGAAAGGCACACGCATTCGCACACAGAAAGGAAGAGAGAGAGTTGAGATGGTTTCATTGACATACCCCACTCTTCTCTGGCCACTTCCCTAGATTTGCAGAACTGTAAGGAGCAGGCAGCTATCCCTGGAGCCTTATAGGGGTGACAGGGTTAAGGAGTAGCCAGTGAGCAGGGGCGGGGGAAGGGGGCAGCTCCTCCTGACCCTCCTCTGAGAGCTGCCAGAGGGAACAAAGGTGCTGGGATGCGTTTGCTGTCTGTGCCCAGCAGAAGCCAATCAGGGGTCTGGTCTTTGCCAGGTAGGGGGGTATGAAATGGTATTTAGAACTGGAGCTACTGCCTCCACCTTTCCAGCCTCCCTGATGAGCTTGGAGACTTTTGTTCCTGAAAGTCAGGCATTCCCCCCGGCAGTGTGTCTCCATCAATCTTTGTACAGGGGTGTGAAGTCGCCACCTCGCCAGCACCACTAATGAGCACTCTCTTGAGAACAAGTGTCCTGGTGCCCCACTTCCATCCCACGAGGACCCTTCCGGAAACCGCTGTGCCTTCTCGCCTCGTCCTTAGTTCCACTGTCTCCCAGAAAGACCGAGGACAGACCCTGTCCAAGTCAGTTTGCACCAAGGGAGGTGCAACAGGTGCCTGCCCATGCCCCAGCCCGCAGCTCTTTTGGCCCCACAGCAGTAGGGATGGGCAACTGCCTGGGGTCAACCGTTACTGCTGGACCTGCTTCTGATGTCCTCTGGCTCCTGGGATGGAGCTCCTGCAGGAGGCATGCAGGAAACTGCCGTGGCCAAAGGCCTCTCCTTGGGGGAGGGTTCCGTATCCACACGCCTGGACTGGGTGGGCTTTGCCACCGAAGCTACAGACTTAACACACGGCTGCTACCCCAGAGCTGCAGCAGGACACATGTCCTGCACCACCTGTCATCTCCCTGCTGATTCCCACTGATAATGGTCTCTTGGCTGGCCTAGTCACTCTTACCTAAACCCTCACCCTGTAGCAGAAGCAGAGTGATTCAGAAACACAAACACACACAAACACACACACACACACAGTCACAGTCACAGTCCTCCCGTTGTTTATTGATTTGCTCAAGAAGGCCCAGTAACGTCTCCTTCGTGAGACTTGACACACACACACACCCCAAAAATCTTTTAAATCCCAAGGGGTGAATGCTGATGAAGATCTCAGCGAGAGGCACATAGAGCAGAGTTCTGAATAGGGGTTCCGGTCACACCTAGTTCTTAGGGCTCTTAGAATGAGGGTGTCTCAGGATGGAATAGAGTCAATGGGCTGGAGAGATAGTAGAGGAGTTAAGGGGTTTGCCTTGCATGCAGCTGAACCCCCCCCCCCCGCACCCAGTGCAATCTTGGGCACCACAGGAGGCAAACCAAGAGCACAGAGGCAAGGATAGCCCCCCTAGGGACTGCCAGGTGTGTGCCTCCCCCCATTCCCCACCCCCAACCTTGCGTACATAATGAAGCCAGTGAAGACTGCCCTGCTCCCCGGGTGGGCTTCGTGATTTTGTGTCTGTGGAGCATGTCAGGGTTCATTAGTGCAAAGAAGAAAAGGAGGGTTGAGTGCAAGACCCTCTGGCGGGACGGTGAGCTGTGAAGCTGCTGTTCGCTGCACACATTTTCCGTCTGTATGCCAAGATTGAGCGCACAAACGGGGCCTCCTAAGGGAGCCCTGAAGATCCAGTCCCAGAACCTTGGGGGCTCAGTGACGAGCAGAGCAGGTAGTAGAGCAGAGAGCAGCAGGGTTTAGCGTTTGCGTCACAAATGAGGGCCCATTGCTTCTGGGACCCACTTGGCCTGGCCACCTCCATTCAACGTCAGCTGCCCTCTCTTCTCCTCACCCCTGTTCCTGGGTCTTTATACCAAAGATGCTGACGCAGAACCAATCCAGTGCTCTTCATCCACCTGCTTGACCCTTCGGGGAAAGCATGTAGCCCACACTGCTGGCCGGATGTTCTGCGAGTTTGACCTTGCACTGCTATCCCCTGCGGCTACTCCTACCTCACCAGGCAGCTGGTCACATAGTGCCCACGCTGGCACCTCCCTCCAACCTGGTAAAGTCTGTGCCTCTGGGTGCAAGCACACCTGAAACCATTGTGCCCAGGAAACCTCTGTGCCTCAGTCTGAAAGGTCAACGTTTAAAACTTGGTGCCGGTGCATCCAGGTGTTTTGTTTTTAGTCTTGTACTACCTATATAAGAGGCACAGAGAATTAACACCAACCCTTACATGAACTTCAGGCTTTTCTTTCAGTCCATGCCCTGCCCACTAGAAGGTACCAGGAGCCTTCTAAAACAGAGCTGGCTCCAAGGAAGGAAGCTTGAGGCAGAGCCCAAGAAGCTTTGGGTTTGAACTATCTTCCAGGACAGGCAGGCAGGCATATAGCGCCAAAGGGGCAAGCTTGTGAGGGGCTGGGGGAGAGCCAGGTGCCAAAGCAGGGTGGCACGGAGTGGAAAGGCCCACCAGGAGGGGGCGGGAAACACTCCTGGAGGACAGAGTTTGGCTGGTTCCGAGGCACAGTCTTGAGTTGGAGATTTAGCAATGGTTTTACGACTTTCACACACTAGGTTTTCCCAAACTGCAGAGCCGGCCTGAAGGATCAAGTCAGGCAAATAAAGCTTATAAGGCCAGTACCAACCACTGGGCACCCCCTACATCCCCTAATAAATACTTTCAAATGCTCTGTATTTTTCATTTTAAAACTGACATAATCTAGCTATGCATGTAGTATTTTAATGAATGAAAGGTCTGAAGTATAAAGTAGAAATAAAGATAATTGACACTAAAATGTATATAATACTAATATTGATAATAATGACTAATCTTATGGTTAATTATATAATCATACATAATGATACAGTAAGTAATTATATAAGTAATTTTAATAGTAAATAAGTTTTTTCAGAGAATATAGTGACTCAAATAATGTTTACTTTTTTTATAATTGACATTTTAAAGACTAAGGTGTGTGTGTGTGTGTGTGTGTGTGCGCGTGCGTGTGTGTGTGTGTGTGTGTGTGTGTGTAATAGTGTTGAAGGTCAGGAGAAGTCAAGGAGTGTGAATAGCAACACTGTCCCTAGGGGTTATGTTAGGACTGGGACTGAGTGAGACTTAAAGAAACAGGAGACTTATTCACTTATTCTGAATAATTCTGTTGAGACTTGGCTGTGAAGTGGGGTAGAGAATAAGAAGTAGAGAAATCGGGTCATAGAAGGGACGAAACATGGTCTTTTTGTCATGGTTCTGAGCTAATATGTTTTAAATGTTTCTGGAAAAAAGATAATAGTAGGAACAGGGGTGTTCAAAAATCACACACGGACACACACACACACACAGACACACACACACACACAGATTATGAATACGAAAGAGACTCAAAGTCCTCAAGGCTGAAGGCTGTGGGGGAGATGAGGTCCATGGCACAGTTAACTTTGGAGAGGAAAGGGCTGACCTTGCTTGTCTTAATGTTCGTTTTGGTGTTCTGAGGTGTAAGTCACTGATTCTCTCTCCTTAGATGGGGTGGGAGTGAGGGGGTGGTGGCAGGGGTTAGTCAGTGCCATCTACTGAGAGCTACAAGGAAGGAAGGAGGTTTGACTTTGAGACCTGAAGGAGGAGAAGAAACATTTAATAATTATTAAAAATTGTTGGGGCCGGCTGCGATAGCACAGCAGTAGGGCGTTTGCCTTGCACGCAGCCAACATGGCCGACCCGAGTTCGATTC